>SJYT01007957.1:29737-45470 GCA_006410635.1 Cephalophus harveyi
TGACCACAGGAAAAACCATAGCCTTGACTAGACGGACCTTAGTCGGCAAAGTAATGTCTCTGCTTTTGAAAATGCTATCTAGGTTGGACATAACTTTTCTTCCAAGGAGTAAGCGTCTTCTAATTTCATGGCTGCAGTCACCATCAGCAGTGATTTTGGAGCCTAAAAAAATTCGTTGCTGTGCTCAGGCTTTTTCTGGTTGTGGTGAGAGATGGGGACTGCTCTCTAGTTGCGGTGCACGGGCTTCTTACAGCGGTGGCATCTCTTGTCTCAGAGCATGGGCTCCAGGCCCATGGGCTTCAATAGTTGTGGCACACATTCTTCAGTAGATGTGACTCGTGGGCTCTAGGACACAGGCTCAGTAGCTGTGGCACGCAGGCTTAGCTGCTCTGTGGGACGTGGAATCTTCCTGGACCAGGGATGAAACCCATGTCCCTTCAGTGGCAGGTGGATTTTTACCCACTGAGCCACCAGGGACGTCCTTCTCAGGTAAGTCTAATGTGCATATATGGCTCAGAGTCACTGTTTTAGATGAGTGCTGTTATCTCAGCTAAAGCAGTTAGGCCACACTAGGCAAAAGATGCTGGTGGTTACACTGAAGAGGCAGTTTGATTGTAGTTGACATTGGCAACCGGGGAATAAGAGTGGTAGAGGGGCCTCACAGCAGGCATCTGAGCACCATCCAAGCCATGCCACCACTGTCTGCAGTACACAGTGATTTGGGCAGCAGTGCTAAATCTCTTCAGTTGTATCCAGCTGTTTTGCTACGCCACGGATTGTAGTCCACCAGGCTCCTCTGTCCATGGGATTCTCTAGGCATGAATACTGGAATGGGTTGCTGTGCCCTTCTCCAGGGGATTTTCCCGACCCAGTGACTGAACCTGAGTCTCTTATGTCCCCTGCATTGGCAGGCAGGTTCTTCACCACTAGCGCCACCTGGGAAGCCATTGGACAGTGGCAGCTGTAGATGCTTTGTAAACAGCAGGCTGCCAACCACACAAGAAGGCAGTTACTCTATTCTTATTTTAAATTACCAAAAAAAAAAAAAAGAAAAAGCTTGACTTTATCACCAGAATGTCATTTTTGAATATACAAATTCAAATGGCCTGATGAGCTTTGTGAAAGGCTCCCAGATAAGCTAAATGGTGGGAACATGTGGAGGGTACCAATTGTCTTGACTGGTCCCAGTGGGGCAGTTCATAGGTCTGGGAAACTGTTTATGTAAAGGATCAGGAATGTGGTATGGGAGAAGCACACTTCACGATCAGGTTGCAAGAAGCATCAATCACCTGAGAAAGTTTGTCCATCAGCTGTTGCCTGTGGAAAGAGGAGTAGGTGGAGGGGAGGCAAGCAGGTTTCCCTTGGGACATCACAAGCTGCCTTTTCCTCAATGGGGTCTAACTGCAACTTTGTACAACCCAGAGATGGGAAGCTTCCAGTTTCTCCAGTGGATGATCAACACTCAGGACAGCTACACACAATAATGCTGAAGTATTATTCAGAAGACCAGAATGATTTTTTTTTATTACTCAAAAGGGAAAGTGGAGATAATATGCTCATTTGCTCAGTCATGTCCAACTCTTTGCGACCCCATGGACTGTAGCTCGCCAGGCTCCTCTGTTCATGGGGTTTCCCAAGCAAGGATACTGGAGTGGGTTGCCATGCCCTTCTCCAGGGGTGATAATAAATGAAAATTTATTAAAATGTCAGTGTGTCAAGTGCTCTACATTTTAGCGTTTCATTTACACTTAAAGAAGGCATTGGAAATCATGCCCAAACTCACAAATCTGGTCAGAGTGATGAGAGCAAAATTAAAACCCTCTGGCTGATTCATGCTGATGTATGGCAAAAGCTACCACAATATTGTAAAGTAATTATCCTCCAATTAAAATAAATAAATAAAATTTAAAAAACCCATCTGGCTCCAGATTGTGCTAGCCCTCTTGGGAGAATGAGCAAGAGTTTAGAAGGCTGATCAGGAGACAGAGAAAAGGGAGAGGAACGCTCCTGATGGAAAAGTCATGAAGGCTGTAAGAATATTTGCACTACACACATCTCATAAGGCGGTGGGTCTCTCTGGTAACCAGAATGATTTAGGTTGTCAAATACAGTGTCTCTTTCTATTTTTTTTTCAGAGTGCTATATAATCCTCATTTCTGTTTTTTTTTCTTAACTTGCTAAAGTCTCACAGAAAAGTAAACAAATTTTAAGTTTATACTTAAGAACTCAGTGGACTTTTACAAATGTATACACGTCATATTGCCATCAGCTAGATGAAGTTAAACATTATCAGCAGTGCAATGGCTTCCTTCTTGTTCCCCTAGTCAAAGCCCCACTTCATCCTCAGCCTCCATCCCAACCACTATTCTGAACGTATAGATTTGTTTTGCTTATTCTAGAACATCATGTAAATGGACTATATAGTATGGATCCTTTGGTATTTGATGTCTTTCACCCTACGCTAGCCTGTGGAATTCATCCATGTTACTGTATGTAATTCTTAATACAAACCACATGGTCCAAGAAGATACCTATTCTAGCCACAATCCCAGCCTCCAAGCAGTCAGATTACTCGTATTTGATTAGACTTGCTTATTTTTAGTTATAGTGCTGTTCCAAGGACACACCCTGTACACCCAGATTGGACCTCACATATATCTCGTATCGACATCAACTAGATATATAGGCATGATTTCTTAGGATGGGCGGTATCTATAGAGGTTTTAGATACCCACTATGTGTTTGTCCTTATTGTTATCACTCTCAATAGTAATTTTTTTTTTCCGTTCAAGTTACTGCCTTTTAGTTACCATAGCTCTCTCTTTAAAAATAAAAAAAAAAAGAGCTTTGGCTTTTCTGTGTTTTGTTAATGCATTGCTATCTCTCAGTATAAACAATTTCTTTCAAGAAGGGGGTTTTTACTAAATATTGTGTTTTTCTAATGCAAAGAATTTCTGTGGCTTGTAGGGAAGTCTTGCAATGGTGATAAATGGTTCCCAGGTTATTGTGTGTATGACTCCAGGGTGTAGAGAGGTGGAGCTGTTTGCCTTCTTCATTGTCCCTTGCTCACATCTGGACCATCGCACCCGCTGCTCTCTATTCCCTCTCCCAGTATTGGACACTGAAGTCTAACCCTTCCCACAAAAAGATGTAAAGAGAGCCAGTTTTCAGTGACTCACAGGCACCTCCTCCCCTGCACATCCTTTCTCATTACAAAAAAATGTATTTCCTCACCATTACCCATTTCATTGACAATTGAATTCTTTATAAAGAGCCAGCAGTAGTATTATTCACCTACTACCTTGAAACTCCAATACTTTGGCCACCTGATGCGAAGAACTGACTCACTGGAAAAGACCCTGATGCTGGGAAGGATTGGGGCAGGAGGAGAAGGGGACGACAGAGGGTGAGATGGCTGGATGGCATCACCGACTCAATGGACATGAGTCTGGGTGAACTCCGGGAGTTGGTGATGGACAGGGAGGCCTGGTGTGCTGCGATTCATGGGGTCGCAAAGAATTGGACACGACTGAGCGACTGTACTGAACTGAACTGAACTGAACCCTTTCCCTCCTCTCTTACTTTGTTTTCCTCTCTCCACTCTTTCTTTTTGTTGTTATGGCAGGGGAAAAAATTCATTTGTAATCTTGACATGACATTTTTCAGAAATTTTCAAGTCAGATGTTATTGGAGGGAAAAAATAGAAATACCTAAAGAGAACATTTTAAAAAACTGTTTTTGTCTAGAATTTTTGTTTATAACCACCCCCCCAACCCCCTCCCCGAATCCAATTACACAGTTCTAGGTCAGGAGCAATCACTGTCTTACCCTTGTTTACTTTTTTTCATTTCTACAACCAGCACTTCTTCTTCTTTTCGGTGGCACTTGTAATTATGAAGAACTTGTTATTACTTGCTTGTCTGGTTGGTTGATTTTAACCAGTTCATGGAGCTTGGTGCATTTGTTACAATCAGTGGAGAAAGGTAAAACCATGAATGCATTGAATACTTTAGTCAGGTTTGGGTGATGATGGTCTATTGTGCTTTTGTTTCCACTTTTAAAATATATTTCTCAAGAGTCACCCATTCCCCTTACACATGCCTACATACAGTATTTGAACTAAAGGATTGACAAAGAAAACATAATTGAGTATATGGGCAGAAGTTGTATCCATTCCCTTCTAATTATTTTATACAAGTAATTTATTTGTATTTAGCAAAAAATCAAAAGCAGGAATAAAACTTTTTATTTTTCCCTTTCCTAATGTAATATATGTTTATTGTAGAAATTTAGAAAATACAAATCAATGAAATAAAAATTCATTTCTGATTCTATTACAGAGAAAAGCATTCTTGCCATATAGGGCTATAACATATCCTTTCATAATTTTTATGTGTACTATATATACCATTTTATTTCTCCTTTCCCTTTCTGACATGCATGCCCAAAAAATGGTTTTAATTTTTTAAAATATTTAATGTATTGAGAATACACTTCCATGCTATTACCCATTAGTTTTCAGCATCATTTTTTAATAGAAGTCTAATATTCCACTGGGTGAACAGATCATAATTTATTTAACTAATTTCCTACTGTTAAATATTTATATTCTTTCACTAGAAAGCAGCATACAATAAGCATAAAAGACCCTTAACTTCTAGCATGTGTGCATATGTTTGTCTTTTATTCCCTAGGTTTCATTCCAGGATCTAGTTCTGCAGTAAGACAGCCATTTAACTTGTAGAAAATAGAAAGTTACCACTGGTTCATTATATTCTTCATTCATTTGTTTTACAAATACTTACTGACTACCTACTTTGTGCCAGGATCTGTGCAGTGTACTCAGGATATAATGATGACGAAGGTACAAGTAATTGTTAATCTGAGGAAGTATAGTTTTATGTGAGAGAAACACAATAAATAATCATAAAGACTTTGGACACATGCCATTAGAAGAAGTACACTCATCCAAGGGGGCTTGTAAGAGACAACTATTCCAGACTTTGAGGAAGGGTAGTTAAGGGGAAATGTTCACATTGCATGAGAATTTCCTGTGCCATATATTCTCATGGTGAGTAAAGACTTCAGATGTCATTTAGCTCAAACTTCTTCTGCTGCTGCAATTTTCCGTGTCAGCTCATGATGCAATACACAGGGCTTTGCAGTATGATCAGTGGAGTGGACTGCCTGAATGTGAGTCCTGGCTCTACTTATTTAGGGTCTGCACATATGATTTCAGGCATATAGTATATGATACTCAACCTACAGTGGTTCGACTTAAGATTTTTTTACTTTAACTGAAAACTGATGCAAAAGTAATAGGCATTCAGTGGAAACTGGACTTTGAATTTTGATCTTTTCCCAGACTAGCAATATGTGGTATGATACTCCTTCATGATGCTGGGCAGTGGCAGTGAGTCTCAGCTCCCAGTCAATGAAGTCAGAAGGGTAAACAACCGATACCCTATGTGTCCTATGTTTGAACACATTTCAGGTAGGCTAGGCTAAGCTGTGATGTTCATTTGGTTAAGTGTATAAAGTATTTTCAACTTATGATGTTTCCAGCTTATGATGGGTTTATTGGAATGTTACCCCACCGTAAGTGGAGGAGCCTGTATGCATATAACTCATGTACACTCAATTCATGCAATGGTCATGTTAATAGGAAACTCACTGTCCACCAAAACTTTTGATTGTTAGAAAGTTCTTCTTCATTATAGGCTGAAGTTGGGCTTCCTTAGCTTTTACCTAGAAGATATTTCCACCTTAAAAAATGGAGAAATTTCAGGGAGGCAACTGTTGGTTCAGTTTAATGAAGTCGTTTCCAACATTTAGAGCTTTCTAACAGAAATGGACAGCTAAGGAGGGGTGATTTTCACAAGTTACAATAACCACACAGCCTCTTGATTGCAGAGAGTTCCCTGGATAAAATCCAGAACAGCAGACTTCATAGCTTATCTGTACTACAAGTGGACTCTGAAATGCATTTTGAAAGCACGTGAACACAGGCACATTAAACTTTGATTTTGTACTATAGTGACACTTATTGGCAAACCCAACGTGATACAGATTTGCGTAAGAACATGATTTTTTTTTTAATAGTTGGAGTCAGGTCTGCCCTCTTGCAAAGTGGAAGAAGAATTAACACAACCTATGACTGCCCTCCTTCACTAATACTTCCTGGGATAAAGTTCCAAACCAACTATTTTACTAAGTCTTGATTTCAAGGTTCTGGAGGAACCCAACCTAAAACCACACCTGTATATTCACTTATATATCCATGTATACATAAATATAGAACTGTCTTAAATTGGGGAACTAGATAAGATGTATATTTCTGGGACTGAGGAAGTATTGTCCCAGCCATGCGTGGAATTCTTTGGAAGGAAGGGCAAGAGTAGAATAACTTCATCTTCAAGAAGCAATTAGGACAAATAGCTAAATCTATTTTAGTCCTAAGTCGAGAAAACAGGAGAAAAAAGAAGTGACAACATCACACAGAATCATGTCGGTACCATACAGCTGTCCCACAGCACAGACAGAGGAATAATGAAAATTATCAGCACTTACTGACTGGGTTTTTCCCTATCAGTTGGCAAAATGATGTGGGGAGAACATGAGTAAATGATTTAAATTCAATGTGCTCAGATCTGAAATGCTGACAACTGTGTTATTGTGAAGGGATGGGAGGCAGGGGCTAGATTGGGTACTCTATTCACATAAATGTATAATACACCCATACTCCAGCTGAGCCATATGGAGAGGTGAGACGTTGTATTGGTCTAGAAAAAGTGTTAAGAGGATTGTCCTGCTCTCTTTCTTTTTGTTGTTATGGCAGGGGAAAAAATTCATTTGTAATCTTGACATGACATTTTTCAGAAATTTTCAAGTCAGATGTTATTGGAGGGAAAAAATAGAAATACCTAAAGAGAACATTTTAAAAAACTGTTTTTGTCTAGAATTTTTGTTTATAACCACCCCCCCAACCCCCTCCCCGAATCCAATTACACAGTTCTAGGTCAGGAGCAATCACTGTCTTACCCTTGTTTACTTTTTTTCATTTCTACAACCAGCACTTCTTCTTCTTTTCGGTGGCACTTGTAATTATGAAGAACTTGTTATTACTTGCTTGTCTGGTTGGTTGATTTTAACCAGTTCATGGAGCTTGGTGCATTTGTTACAATCAGTGGAGAAAGGTAAAACCATGAATGCATTGAATACTTTAGTCAGGTTTGGGTGATGATGGTCTATTGTGCTTTTGTTTCCACTTTTAAAATATATTTCTCAAGAGTCACCCATTCCCCTTACACATGCCTACATACAGTATTTGAACTAAAGGATTGACAAAGAAAACATAATTGAGTATATGGGCAGAAGTTGTATCCATTCCCTTCTAATTATTTTATACAAGTAATTTATTTGTATTTAGCAAAAAATCAAAAGCAGGAATAAAACTTTTTATTTTTCCCTTTCCTAATGTAATATATGTTTATTGTAGAAATTTAGAAAATACAAATCAATGAAATAAAAATTCATTTCTGATTCTATTACAGAGAAAAGCATTCTTGCCATATAGGGCTATAACATATCCTTTCATAATTTTTATGTGTACTATATATACCATTTTATTTCTCCTTTCCCTTTCTGACATGCATGCCCAAAAAATGGTTTTAATTTTTTAAAATATTTAATGTATTGAGAATACACTTCCATGCTATTACCCATTAGTTTTCAGCATCATTTTTTAATAGAAGTCTAATATTCCACTGGGTGAACAGATCATAATTTATTTAACTAATTTCCTACTGTTAAATATTTATATTCTTTCACTAGAAAGCAGCATACAATAAGCATAAAAGACCCTTAACTTCTAGCATGTGTGCATATGTTTGTCTTTTATTCCCTAGGTTTCATTCCAGGATCTAGTTCTGCAGTAAGACAGCCATTTAACTTGTAGAAAATAGAAAGTTACCACTGGTTCATTATATTCTTCATTCATTTGTTTTACAAATACTTACTGACTACCTACTTTGTGCCAGGATCTGTGCAGTGTACTCAGGATATAATGATGACGAAGGTACAAGTAATTGTTAATCTGAGGAAGTATAGTTTTATGTGAGAGAAACACAATAAATAATCATAAAGACTTTGGACACATGCCATTAGAAGAAGTACACTCATCCAAGGGGGCTTGTAAGAGACAACTATTCCAGACTTTGAGGAAGGGTAGTTAAGGGGAAATGTTCACATTGCATGAGAATTTCCTGTGCCATATATTCTCATGGTGAGTAAAGACTTCAGATGTCATTTAGCTCAAACTTCTTCTGCTGCTGCAATTTTCCGTGTCAGCTCATGATGCAATACACAGGGCTTTGCAGTATGATCAGTGGAGTGGACTGCCTGAATGTGAGTCCTGGCTCTACTTATTTAGGGTCTGCACATATGATTTCAGGCATATAGTATATGATACTCAACCTACAGTGGTTCGACTTAAGATTTTTTTACTTTAACTGAAAACTGATGCAAAAGTAATAGGCATTCAGTGGAAACTGGACTTTGAATTTTGATCTTTTCCCAGACTAGCAATATGTGGTATGATACTCCTTCATGATGCTGGGCAGTGGCAGTGAGTCTCAGCTCCCAGTCAATGAAGTCAGAAGGGTAAACAACCGATACCCTATGTGTCCTATGTTTGAACACATTTCAGGTAGGCTAGGCTAAGCTGTGATGTTCATTTGGTTAAGTGTATAAAGTATTTTCAACTTATGATGTTTCCAGCTTATGATGGGTTTATTGGAATGTTACCCCACCGTAAGTGGAGGAGCCTGTATGCATATAACTCATGTACACTCAATTCATGCAATGGTCATGTTAATAGGAAACTCACTGTCCACCAAAACTTTTGATTGTTAGAAAGTTCTTCTTCATTATAGGCTGAAGTTGGGCTTCCTTAGCTTTTACCTAGAAGATATTTCCACCTTAAAAAATGGAGAAATTTCAGGGAGGCAACTGTTGGTTCAGTTTAATGAAGTCGTTTCCAACATTTAGAGCTTTCTAACAGAAATGGACAGCTAAGGAGGGGTGATTTTCACAAGTTACAATAACCACACAGCCTCTTGATTGCAGAGAGTTCCCTGGATAAAATCCAGAACAGCAGACTTCATAGCTTATCTGTACTACAAGTGGACTCTGAAATGCATTTTGAAAGCACGTGAACACAGGCACATTAAACTTTGATTTTGTACTATAGTGACACTTATTGGCAAACCCAACGTGATACAGATTTGCGTAAGAACATGAGCACATTATCTTGCATTGAATTCTGCAAAGGAATTAATATTCTCACAACACTCAGATTAAACTCGGCTCTACAAGAGAGAACTGGGGATCATTCTCCTTTGTTACTATTGAATCAGATAGTACTTGTGATGAAATTTAGATTATGACATTGGCAATCAAAACCAGCCCTCGACCAGGGACTCCTGCCATGAAGAGATTTTAGAAACAAAAGAAACTACGCTGCATTTTGTTAAGCTGGTTTCCGAGGTTTAACTGAACTAAATATGCTTTTGACTGAGAGAGATTCTCACCATGGGTTTCCTAGTATGAAAGGTTTATAGCAAATTTTAGGCTAATGGAAACAAATATGCTTTGGAACAGAGTTGATGTGTGCTTATCAGTTTTGAATTGATTTACAATTCATAAAGCCCTCAGATGGCAAAAAAGAATGACCACTCCATGGAGGCACCTTGGTGAAGATAACAGGGGTAGTCAGCAGAGGCCGAAGGTAAATCAAGACTGTGAATGGAGACTTGCAGGCCCACTGCTGCTGCTGCAGTGGCCACTCAGTAACACAGAGGGGCTCGCCCTCCCCCCCTGTGTAGCATTTTCACGTCCTTCAATATATAATCTGACTTATGCAACTGAACAGCTTATTCTTTGAAGATATGACTCAAGTTGGATTATTTCTAGGGTCAAACTACTATAATTCCTAGCAATTGCATAAAGATTTACATTTGAAAATTAGAAGTAGTACAGTATATAGAAAGGCCTTCCCTTGTGGCTCAATTGGTAAAGAATCTGCCTGCAATGCGGGAGACCTGGGTTTGATCCCTGGGTGGGGAAGATCCCCTGGAGGAGGGCATGGCAACCCACTCCAGAATTCTTGCCTGGGGAATCCCCATGGACAGAGGAGCCTGGTAGGCTACAGTCCAAGGGATTGCAAAGAGTCAGACATGACTGAGTGACTAAGCACACAAATAGTATAGAAAAAACATTGTAATATACTGTTTTTTTCCTTTTAAAAAAAGTAGGTCCTCAAATTTTAGGTGAATTTACCAACTCAGAAGGGGTAATTTTTTTTGGTCATTTGAATTCAAAACTATTGCCTTATCTTGCTCTTGCTTTTATTTCTCAGTTAATTTCAGCATCATCTATTCAAGCCAACCAGGCTCAGATCTGAATCTCAAAACAGTAGTGTCTCATAACCGAATCTTAAAGGATCCTCAGTCTAATCACCTGTATGCTACTTAAAGCTTTTATTTAATTTGTGATTCCCCAAGTATTTGAGTACCTACTCAGTACCAGGCACTGTACTCATTCTACTGAGTAGTACTCATTCTAATCATTTCTCCCCAATATGAAGCACCTCTGGAAAGAAAGGAGATAGGCAACCATGAAATTAAAAGTCTCTTGCTCCTTGGATAAAAAGCTATGATAAACCTAGACAGTATATAAAAAAGCAGAGACATTACTTTGCCAAAAAATGTCTGTCTAGTCAAAGCTATGGTATTTCCATTTGTCATGTATGGATGTGAAAGTTGGGCCATAAAGAAGGCTGAGCATCAAAGAATTGATGGTTTTGAACTGTGGTGTTGGAGAAGACTCTTGATAGTCCCTTGAACTGCAAGGAGATCAAACCAGTCAATTCTAAAGGAAATTAACCCTGAATATTCATTGGAAAGACTGATGCTGAAGCTGAAGCTCCAATACTTTGGCCACCTGATGCAAACAGCTGAATCACTGGAAAAGACCCTGATTCTGGGAAAGATAGAAGGCAGGAGGAAAGGGGGAAGACAGAAGATGAGATAGTTGAATGGCATCACCAACTCAATGGACATGAGTTTCAGCAAGCTCCGGGAAATGGTGAAGGACAGAGAAGCCTGGCATGCTGCAGTCCATGGGGTCTCAAAGAGACCAACTGAGCAACTAAACAACATATTCATAGCAAGGCACAGCCTGCATTAGTGGAAGAGACATCTAAGAACATTTTAATACGATGGAGTGAGTGCTTTGCAGAGGTCATGTAGAGGACTGGGGAAAAGAGAGGAAGGGTGTCTAGCCCAGAGGAGGCTCTGGGAAGGGGAGTTGGGCCTGCTTTCCAGAATAAGGAACACTAGAACTGCATCCTGAAGGGTGAACAGGAGTGATCCAGGTGACTGGCAAGTGTGTGTCCCAGGCAGGGAAACTGGAAGGGCCAAAGTGCAGAAAGTCCATGTGTATCTCTATGAATCTTGGTCTTCTCATCTGTAACTGTTTACTTTATACGAGCATTGTAAGATATAAATGAGAAAATGTTTATAATAAACATATAAAGTGCTCACCAAATTATTATTGTTATTATTCTCATCATCATTATTGTTATTACAACTGCTGTAATATATCAATGTAGAGATATACATAATAACCATATAGCAACAAGATGACCTCCCCAGGCCCCATATTCTGGCCTGACAAATATCCTAACATATCTATAGTTGAAGTGTTCCAATCTGAAACAATCTCAGAGCCTAAAGTTACTAGATACCTTAAGTTACAACATCTCCCTTTGCTTGCTGACATTCCATGTTTACTAAGAACCATGTTGGATTGCCTTCCCTTAGATCCTAGTCACATGGCCGGGATCTAATATATGGGAAAATAGATGGGGAAACAATGGGAACAGTGAGAGACTTTATATTCTTGGGTTCCAAAATCACTGCAGATGGTGACTACAGCCATGAAATTAAAAGATTCTTGCTCCTTGGAAGAAAAGCTATGACAAACCTAGACAGCCTATCAAAAAGCAGAGACATTACTTTGCCAACAAAGGTCCATTTAGCCAAAGCTATGGATTTTCCAGTAGTCATGTGTGGATGTGAGAATTGGGCCATAAAGAAAGCTGAGTGCCGAAGAATTGATGCTTTGGGACTGTGGTGTTGAAAAAGACTTTTGAGAGTCCCTTGGACTGCTAGGAGATCACACCAATCAATCCTAAAGGAACTGAGTCCTGAATACTCACTGGAAGGACTGATGCTAAAGCTGAAGCTCCAATACTTTGACCATCTGATGCAAAGAACTGACTCATTGGAAAAGACCCTGATGCTGGGCAAGACTGAAGGCAGGAGAAGGGGATGGATGACAGAAGATGAGATGGTTGGATGGCATCACTGACTCGATGAACATGAGTTTGAGCAAGCCCTGGGATCTGCCAGGAGTTGCCGGCCAGTGGCCCAGAGGCTGGGGACTCCTAGTGTAAGACATTCAAGATTGGTTTCCCTATATACAAAATATACTTTTAGCACCCTGGCATCCCACTCCAGTACTCCTGCCTGGAAACTCCCATGGACGGAGGAGCCTGGTGGGCTGCAGTCCATGGGGTCGCTGAGTCGGACACGACTGAGCGACTTCACTTTCACTTTTCACTTTCATGCATTGGAGAAGGAAATGGCAACCCACTCCAGTGTTCTTGCCTGGAGAATCCCAGGGATGGCGGAGCCCAGTGGGCTGCCATCTGTGGGGTCGCACAGAGTCGGACACGACTGAAGCGACTTAGCAGCAGCATACATAATATACTTATTCGATGAATAATGGAAACAGCAGATCCTATACAGTGGGAGATAAAAATTAAAGTAAGCATGGGATGGAGAAAGCAAATGGAGAAATACTTAATGGGGTAGATGAAATATTGTTCCAACTTCCCCTGGATTTTGCTTGACCATGCCCTCCTGCTGAGATAGATATGCTTTTGCAAGGCAAAACTGGACGTGAGTAAATGATGGTGGTTATCCACATCACAGTACTCCACATCACAGTTCAAGAAACTGCTAATGAAGAAAATTCTGTGAGTTTGTGGAATCAGCACCCAAATTGCTTTCAGAATTTAGAAGAATCAGAGTAGGAGGACTTCTCTGGTGGTTCATTGATTAAGACTTCACATTCCAGTATGGGAGGTGTGGGTTCCATCCCTGACTGGGGAGCTAAGATAGCCTACCTGCCTCATGGCCAAAAAGCCACAACATAAAACAGAAGCAATATTGTAACAAATTCAATGAAGACTTTAAAAAGTGGTCCACTCAAAAAAAAAAAAAAAAGAATCAGGGTTAGTACAGCACCAACCACTTAATCCAATGAAACAGAAAAGCACTGATGGCGATGATCTTCAAGCATTAGGAAAACAACCCCAGGGCTCCCGCTGACAGGACACTTTCCCAAAGTACTATTAGTTATAATGCATTATCAGCTAATTGCAGGCAGTGGATACCCTTTCTATCTTAACTAGAGTGCAACAGCCTTTTAGTTAGTGGGGCTTGCTCGGTCTTTGAAATTGTCTTAATCATTAGTGAACTAGTTAAACAATAACGTTAGGAGATAAAAATAATCAGCAGTGTCACTTGGGAACAAGTCTAAAGTAGAATTGGTGGCCAGAGGCTCTGGGTACAGACATTCCTGATTGTGCAGATTGATGGCTGAAAATTCCAGTCAGAGAGAGCCTCATCCTGGCTTCAGGGTTACACAATATCATGAGATCATTGTTGCAGGCTGATTTCTGCTACAGTGTGACAGGTGCGTGAGACAGGAAAAGTGCTACCAAGGCATTTCTAGTCCGCTCTCAATCATTCAGAAATTGATGATGCAGTTAGCAGATTTTTGAAACTCATGTTCCTTTCAATGCTCTCCTTTTTGGGTCCATTTCACTAATTGTTAATGGTTCCACCTGGGGAGGTCTGGCAATGATGCTGAACTCAGTCAAGCCTCCTTGACTGTTCTGGAAAAAGGTTTTGAGTGTCAGCTCAGAGAAGTTCAAATTGTGCTTCAGAATTATCTCTGGATTTTGTTGATTGGCATATTCCTCTTCTACTGCAAGTCACCCATAGTTAACAGAATAAACAAGGATTAATTTATTTTGTTTTGATTCATGTTTTGATGACTGGCCAGATGTAGAAAAAGATGGAAAAAAAAATCTCCAAGTAACCTAAGACAATAAGAAGACATTGCCTTTTGTTTTATCCAGCTTTTCCAAAACACTAAATTTACTTTTTATAAGCTTTATACATTAAAATTCACTCTATTTGATATATAATTCTATGTTAAGACAAATATATATTTCAATAAACCACCATTGCAATCATAATAATTTGTATGATTCCTTCAACCTGAAAAAGTGCTTAGAAAATGTCTTTAGAATTTCTTTTACAATAGTATCAAAAATTCCTTGTTTTTTCCTTCATCTGAAAATGTTTTTCTTTCCCTTCATCCTGAAGGATATTTTCCCTAGGTATACCACATTTCTTTTGGTCCTTCTAGTTGTTGTTTTCCAAATTTGGCACTTTTTCTCCATTTGCAGCTAATTGTTCTGGCTAGTGTGAAGTAGGCATCTAACTATTTTTTCTAACTTGTTAGTATATATTTGGGCTTCCCAGGTGGCACTAGTGGTAAAGGATTCTCCTGCCAATGCAGGAGATTAAAGAGACGTGGGTTCAATCCCTGGGTTGGGAAGATCCCCTGGATGGCATGGCAACCCACTCCAGTATACTTGCCTGGAAAATCCCAGGGACAGAAGAGCCTGGAGGGCTACAGTCCATAGGGTCACAAAGAGTCAGACAGGACTAAATCGACTTAGCACTGCACAAGCGTTATATTCAGTAACATTTGTCATGTTATAGATAATTTCCCTGGTAGCTCAGCTGGTAAAGAATCCGTCTGCAATGCTGGAGACCCCAGTTTGATCCCTGGGTTGGGAAGATCCCCTGAAGGAGGGCATGGCAACCCACTCCAGTATTCTTGCCTGGAGAATCATGGGGTCACAAAAAGTCAGAGATGACTGAGCAACTAAGCATAGCACGTATACTTTCCACTTGTTTGAAATACTGGTTTTATCAAGTGTTAATTACTTTTATATAGTTGTGACTGCTGAGCCCGGGGAGCCACCACAAGCCCGAGGCCAGGGGTGGCAGCTGGGAGGGGCCACCTCAAGCCGGAGCCAAGGGCGGTGACCCTGAGCCTGAGCCCGAGGCCAGAGGCGGCAGCTGGGAGGAGCCACCCACGCCCGAGGCCAGGGCCGGAGACCGGGAGGAGCAACCCAAGGATCAGTGGCTGCGCAGGCAGGCGCAGGAGGGCCTAGAGGATCTATCCCACGTTGAAGGTCAGGAACAGCCCCTCGTCCAAGGTAAGGAGCCGCGGCTGTGCTTTGCTGAAGCAGCCGTGAAGAGATGCCCCACACCCAAGGTAAGAGAAACCCAAGTAAGATGATAGGTGGTGCAAGAGGGCATCAGAGGGCAGACATACTGAAACCATACTCACAGAAAACTAGTCAATCTAATCACACTAGGACCACAGCCTTGTCTAACTCAATGAAACCAAGCCATGCCTGCAGGGCAACCCAAGGCGGGCGGGTCATGGTGGAGAGGGCTGACAGAACGTGGTCCACTGGAGAAGGGAATGGCAAGCCACTTCAGTATTCTTGCCTTGAGAA
>SJYT01007957.1:48373-75352 GCA_006410635.1 Cephalophus harveyi
AGCTGTGAAGAAGGCTGATCGCCAAAGAATTGATGCTTTTGAACTGTGGTGTTGGAGAAGACTCTTGAGAGTCCCTTGGACTGCAAGGAGATCCAACCAGTCCATTCTGAAGGAGATCAACCCTGGGATTTCTTTGGAGGGAATGATGCTGAAGCTGAAACTCCAGTACTTTGGCCACCTCATGAGAAGAGTTGACTCATTGGAAAAGATTCTGATGCTGGGAGGGATTGGGGGCAGGAGAAGGAGGGGATGACCGAGGATGAGATGGCTGGATGGCATCACTGACTCAATGGATGTGAGTCTGAGTGAACTCCGGGAGATGGTGATGGACAGGGAGGCCTGGCGTGCTGCGATTCATGGGGTCGCAGAGTCGGACACGACTGAGCGACTGAACTGAACTGAACTGAACTGAACTGTGTATTTGTTGATGTTGTCATTCAGTTGCTAAGTCATATCCAACTCTTTTCGACCTCATGGACTGTAGTATGCCAGGTTCCTCTATACTCCATTAACTCAGAGTTTGCTCAGATTCATGTCCACTGAGTCAGTGACCCTCTCTAACCGTCTTATCCCCTGCTGCCACTTTCTCCTTTGCCTTCAATATTTCCCAGCATCAGTCTTTTCCATTGAGTCACCTCTTCACATCAGGTGGCCAAAGGACTGGAGCTTCAGCTTCAGCAACAGTCCTTCCAGTGAATATTCAGGGTTGATTTTCTTTAGGTTTGACTGGTTTGATATCCTTGTATTCCAAGAGGGAGAGGACACATGTATACCTATGGCTGATTCACATTGTTGTATGGCAGAAACCAACACAACATTGTAAAGTAATTATCTTCCAATTAAAAATAAATAAATTTAAGAGAAAGATCACACTGCTTATAAATGATAAAAAAAGAGAAAAGAATCTTCTCCAGCACCATGATTTGAAAGCATCAGTTCTTTAGCGCTCAGTCTTCTTTATGATCAAACTCTCACATTGGTACATGACTACTGGAAAAGCCGTAACTTTGACTATACAGATCTTTGTTGGCAAATTGATGTCTCTGCTTTTTAATATGCTGTCTAGGTTTGTCATGGCTGTTCCTCCAAGGAGCAAATATCTTTTAATTTCATGGCTACAGTCACTGTCCCACAGTGATTTTGGAGCCCAAGAAAAGAAAATCTGTCATCGCTTCCACTTTTTCCCCTTCTATTTGCCTTGCCAGGAAGTGATGGAACTGGATGCCATGATCTTAGTTTTTTGAGTGTTAAGCTTTAAGCCAGTTTTTTCACTCTCCTCTTTCACTGTCATCAAGAGGCTCTTTAGTTCCTCTTCACTTTCTGCCATTAGAGTGGTATCATCTGCATATCTGAGGTTGTTGATATTTCTTCTGGCAATTGTAATTCCAGCTTGTGATTCATTCAGCCCAGAATTTCACATGATGCGCTCAGCATGTATGTTAAATAAGCAGGATGACAATATACAGTCTTGTTGTACTCCTTCCCAGTTTTGAACCAGTCCGTTGTTCCATGTAAGGTTCTAACTGTTGCTTCTTGACCAGCATACAGGTTTCTCAGGAGACAGGTAAGGTGGTCTGGTACTCCCATCTCTTTCCCCACAGTTTGTTGTGATCCGCATAGTCAAAGGCTTTAGCATAGTCAATGAAGCAGAAGCAGATGTTTTTTGGAACTCCCTTGCTTTCTCCATGATCCAGTGAATGTTGGCAATTTGGTTTCTGGTTCCTCTGCCTCTTCGAAACCCAGCTTATACATCTCAAAATTCTTGGTTCACATACTGCTTGAACCTAGCCTGAAGGATTTTGAGCATAACCTTGCTAGCATGTGGACTTCCCCGGTGGCTCAGACGATAAAGCGTCTGCCTACAATGTGGGAGACCCGGGTTCAATCCCTGGGTCGGGAAGGTCACCTGGAGAAGGAAATGGCAACCTGCTTCAGTATTCTTGCCTCGAAAATCCCATGGGCAGAGGAACTTGGTAGGCTACAGTCCATGGGGTCGCAAAGAGTCGGACACAGCTGAGCGAATTCACTTCACTTTGCTAGCATGTAAAATGAGTGCAATTCTACAGTAGTTTGAACATTCTTTGGGATTGCCCTTTGGGACTGGAATGAAAACTGACCTTTTCCAGTCATGTGGTCACTGCTGAATTTTTCAAATTTGCTGACTTATTGAGTGCAGCCTTTTGACAGCATCATCTTTTAGGATTTTAAATAGCTCAGTTGGAATTCCACTACTTCCTCTAGCTTTGCCCATAGTAATGCTTCCTAAGGCCCACCTGACTTTGCACTCCAGGATGTCCAGCTCTAGATGAGTGACCACACCATCATGATTATCCAGGTCATTGAGACTTTTTTGGTACAGTTCTTCTGGGTATTCTTCTGTGCCACCTGTTCTTAATCTCTTCTGTTTCTCTTAAGTCCTTGCCCTTTCTGTCCTTTACCATGCCCATCCTTGCATGAAATCTTGATATCTCCAATTTTCTTGAAGAGATCCCTAGTCTTCCCCATTCTATTTTTCCCCTCTGTTTCTTGGCATTGTTGGTTTGAGAAGGCCTTATCTCATGCCACAATTTTATATTGATACATTTTTAGTGTTGCTGGAATTAGCAAATGAAAATATGGGCCACTCAGTTAAATTTGAACTTCAAATAAACAATGAATAGTTGTTCAACATATGTATGTTTCAAACATTTCACGAGATTCCAAAATTCAGACGTAACTGATTCACCTGTATTTTTCTCAGTTCAGCTCAGTCACTCAGTTGTGTCTGACTCTATGTGACCCCATGAACTGCAGCATACTAGGCTTCTCTGACCATCACCAACTCCCAGAGCTTGCTCAAACTTATGTCCATCAAGTCAGTGATGTCATCCAGCCATCTCATCCCTTCTCCTCTGGCAATAATAAATTCCAGTGTCTGCCACACATATTTCCCATAATCCTTTTTCTTTCACAGAATGTTCTATTTTTTTTTTTTTTTAAGTGAAGAGTAGACTCCTTTAAGAAAATGATGGGTAGGTGCTTTGGGAAGTTCTTAGATGTGAAAGATTACATCAGAGGGACTTCTCTTGTGGCCCAGTGGTCAAGAATCTGCCTTGCAATGCAGAGTATGAAGGTTTGATCTTTGGTCGGAGAACTAAGATCCCACATGCTGCAGAGCAACCAAGCCCGTGTGCCACAACTACTGATCCAGTATGCCACAACTAGAGAGTCTGTGCGTTGCACTGAAAGATCCCACCATGACACAATGAAGATCCTGCATGATGCAACTAAGACCCAACTTGGCCAAATAAATGAATAAATGTTCTTTTTTTTTTTTTAAAGACTGTACCAGCAAAACTAAACAAAAATGGGCTACATTTTCATTCTTCAAAATAGAATATTCAGTTCAGTTCAGTTCAGTCACCCAGTCATGTCCGACTCTCTGTGACCCCATGAATTGCAGCACTCCAGGCCTCCCTGTCCATCACCAACTCCCGCAGTTTACCCAAACTCACGTCCATTGAGTCAGTGATGCCATCCAGCCATCTCATCCTCTGTCGTCCCCTTCTCCTCCTGCCCCCAATCCCTCCCAGCATCAGAGTCTTTTCCAATGAGTCAACTCTTCACATGAGGTGGCCGTAGTATTGGAATTTCAGCTTTAGCATCATTCCTTCCAAAGAACACCCAGGACTGATCTCCTTTAGGATGGACTGGTTGGATCTCCTTGCAGTCCAAGGGACTCTCAAGAGTCTTCTCCAGCACCACAGTTCAAAAGCATCAATTCTTTGGTGCTCAGCTTTCTTCACAGTCCAACTCTCACATCCATACATGACTGCTGGAAAAACCATAGCCTTGACTAGATGGACCTTTGTTGGCAAAGTAATGTATCTGCTTTTGAATATGCTATCTAGGTTGGTCATAACTTTCCTTTCAAGGAGTAAGCGTCTTTTAATTTCATGGCTGCAATCACCAGCTGCAGTGATTTTTGAGCCCCTCAAAATAAAGTCTGACACTGTTTCCACTGTTTCCCCATCTATTTACCATGATCTTAATTTTCTGAATGTTGAGTTTTAAGCCAACTTTTTCACTCTCCTCTTTTACTTTCATCAAGAGACTTTTTAGTTCCTCTTCACTTTCTGCCATAAGGGTGGTATCATCTGCATATCTGAGGTTGGTTTAATAGAATATTAAAACATGTTAATTCCTCCAAGACAAGTTGGTCCTGTTTCTACTTCCAGCCCTCCCTCATTGTGTCTTTTCTTTTTCTCTCCTGAAGGTAAAAGTTCCTTACCATTTGTTATAGACTGAATGTTTATGTCCCCTTAAATTCATATGTTGACATCCTAACCCCGAAGTGACTCCGCTTAGAGTTGGGGCCTCTGAGGAGGTGATAAAGGTTAAATGAGGTCATAAGGGTAAGCTCCTAATTTGATAGAGCTGATGCTCTTGTAAGAAGAGGAAAAAGCACTAGAACCCTTTCTGCCTTGTGACGAGAAGTGACCATCTGCCAGCCAAGAAGAGAGCCCTCACTAGGAACCAAATCAGCTGGCACCTTAATCTTGGACTTCTTAGCTTCTAGAACTGCAGGAAATTTCTGTTGTTGAACTTACACAGTCTATGGTATTTTGTTATAGCAGTCTAAGAAGACAAATACATCATTAGAAGACTAAATTATGTACATATTTCATATTGCATTTCAGTTAAAAATTTTTTTAAAAGTTATTGTACCTTGCAAAATCCTATAATGTAAGCAAAATCTATGCTATCTTTACTTTCATTTCACATTAAGAGCAAATTATTGAAACTTTAGAGGATTGTGTAAACTGCCCAAGATGTGTAAACTCAGCTGATAATTCTATAGACAGGGTTTAGCGTTAGGGTGCAATTGATTTATAGGAGTTGGTTCAGGAATCAATGATCTTCAGGATTCCTGCTCCGGGTAGGAGCTCATCTAGTCCTTTCTCTGCAGAAAATGGAATGTCAACCTTATACAAGCAACCTCAACCTTTTTACTCTTTGTCTCAAAATGTCTTCATATCATTTTTCATTTTAAATTTTTTTCTCGCACCTGTCTCCTCCTTTCTAATATCACTGCCTATAATTTTTTTATGTTGAACTTTCCCAGGCTTCACTTATCCTCTCTCATGTGTCTTAAAATTCTTCTCTATTTCTCTTTTCCATTAGTCTGTAAATACATTCATGCACTCCCGCATTGTAATAAAGTTTTTTATCGTTCTGCAAACTGCAGACCTATTTCTCCTTTTCTTCTCACCATCTATTTCTGAAAGAAGGTTAATTCCCCCCACATTTTTTTAGCCTATTATAAACATAATATACATGCACAGTAAAGGAAACTTGGACCACATGCTCACACAAACATATACAGCTGAACACCAACCCCAACTGTAACCCTAACCTAGCTGAAATCCTATCATCCATCCATAAACACTAACTACTGTACATTCTTTTTTTTTTCCTCTCTCCTTCCTCTTTCTTCTTCCCTTTCTACCCCTCTTTACCCTCTCAGCCTCTCTCATCTATCTATTTGGTATATATAAGCTCACCCACCTTTGTGCTGAGTAACATTTTATCAGTTGATTCAATAGTTCAAATTAAAATATTTATTGTTATTCAATAATTTTTAATAAAGTAATACATGTCTATAGTTTAAAGGTCAAATAATAGCATAGGCTTATATTACATATATTTGAAAAAAACACAATAAGTTCTTGCCCCAGCCTTCTTCAGCCATGAATTTTCTTGTAGGTGAATATTTGAAAAATTTTTGTAGTTGCTGCTGTTTAGTTGCTAAGTTGTGCCTGACTCTTTTGCAACCCTATGGATTGTAGCCCACCAGGCTCCTCTGTCCATGGGATTTTCCCAGCAAGAATACTGGAGTGGGTTGCCATTTCCTCCTCCAGGGGATCTTCCCGATCCAGGGATTGAACCTGCATCTCCTGTGTCTCTTGCATTGGCAGATGGATTCTTTATCACTGAGTCACCAGGGAAGCCCCTTGAAAAAATTTTAACTGTTTCTCGAAGCTTTAATTTCCACATTCAAATTCATCTGTTGTATTGTTTGGGTCTCAGCGGAAGCAGCTGGCCCACTGCAGAGGAGTGGTTAAAGGAGCTTAATGAAGAAACAGTTTACAAAGGAGGGGGCCAAGTTAAGGAACCGCAAGGGATGGTCAAGTGCCTGGGACTAGAAGTAGTAGAACTCACAGTAGTATGATGCCATTGCCAACTCTGGGATTAAAAGAGGCGAGATTTGGGGCAATGATTACCAGAACCCAGTAATGAATATAACTGGAGCTATACGGAAGCTGTGGCCGTAAGTGGAGGAATACAGTCACTGCCCAAGGAGAGGGAGGCTGGAAGCCGGAGGAAACAATAGCCTTCCTTCTCCCCTTTCTTATCCTTCCATTTCCCACCAGGGCAGCGCATTAAGCAAACTCAACTAGAAGCCAAAGACAAGGAACCGAGATGATCGAGTCTGAAGAGACCAGCTTTCTGAGTCACAGAGCAGAGTACAACGGGTGAACATAGACTGCAAGAGCGCAGGGAAAATTACCAGCGCATAGCCTCATACGGGGAGAAGGCGATGGCACCCCACTCCAGTACTCTTGCCTGGAAAATCCCATGGACGGAGGAGCCTGGTAGGCTGCAGTCCATGGGGTCTCGAACAGTCGGACACGACTGAGCGACTTCACTTTCACTTTTCACTTTCATGCATTGGAGAAGGACATGGCAACCCACTCCAGTGTTCTTGCCTGGAGAATCCCAGGGACGGAGGAGCCTGGTAGGCTGCCGTCTATGGGGTCGCACAGAGTCGGACACGACTGAAGCGACTTAGCAGCAGGAGCAGCAGCAGCCTCATACGGATATTTTTTGCTTTATAGATTTTGGTGGCTATGTGTCAACAACTTACTGGGTTAATTATCATTGAGCTTTTCCTTATAATTCCTCACCTTTCTTTTCCACATATCTCATAATACAGTACTATTAGAAATTTTATTTGAAAATGAGAATTGTAACAATATCCAGTGTTTTAAATAATTATTCACCATTGAGTTGAGTAGTGCACCAGGACATTTCTTTTCTATGTTGCTCCCTACCACAGTCTCTCCCCAGGAATTCATATTTGCCTTGTATTTGGATTTGTTTAGTTTTCTATGTGTTTGGCACTATTCTTTTTTCATAAAGGTTCCAAATTATTCCTCATATAGCCAAACACATCAGAAAATATTTTAGTTCTGTTTTTCCCCAGAACCTTCTTTCTCTTGCTTCAGTCTGAACTGGTTGTCTTCTAGGCCCTGGTGCTTGCCGTCACCTATGACTCAGGCCCTGAGACTTTTCTTCCATCCTCCCCTTTTGCTAAATTCCATGTCTTTCACTCTCAGTTTTTCCTCTCTCTCTCTTTTTGGCACAGTACACATTCCTCTTGCTTCAGGAGAGAAGGTACAGAATAGGTAAATTTTTGAGTCTTGCATGTCTGGAAATATACTTAATTCTACTTTGACACTCAACTGATAGTACATCTGGGAACAGAATTCCAGGCTGAAAATCATTTTCCCTTAGAATTTTGTAAGTATTGCTCCACATTCAGCTTTCACAGCTTCTGTTCAGATATGACATGCTTTTATGAATCCTGTTTCTTTGTATGTGACCTGTCTTTACTTTCTAGATGCTTTTATATGTACTTTTTACTTGCTAGTGTTCTTAAATTTCATGATGAAAATTTAAAAATAAGAAAATGAACAATTTCATAAAAAATGGTTATGGTGAATAACAAATTGAGGTGAGGTGAAGTCACTCAGTCGTGTCCGACTCTTTGCGACCCCGTGGACTGTAACCTACTAGGCTTCTCTGTCCATGATTACTATGGTAATTAAATGCTATTGGATAAATAGAGCATAGCAATTTTTAAATATATATATATTTTGAAAAGTTATATCCTTTGCAACTAAACATATGATGAAAATTTTAGATGTCAACTAAAAATTTTTAAAACTACTAACTTACAGTTTTTCCTGTTCTGCCCCTTGTGCCATAACTATTTGTTTTTAAAGTTTAGCTTCTTTATGAGAATGCAGGTGATTGAGGCTAGGAACCATGTTTTCTAAGCTTTTTATCTTTTACAAAACTTTAATAAAGTGTTGTGTTCATAATAGGAGCTCAATTAAATATTTACTGAATTGAAGTATTTCTATTTTCATCAAAGGGATACCTTCATTCCTCTTCAACAGTTCTTACCTACCTACCGGTTAGTTTTCCCTACTAAACTGATAATCAAAACAACTGCTTGATGGAAATAATATTTGGATTTAAAATGCAACTCACATATTATCTTTAGTATGAGAACAGGAAAAATACTGTGAGAAGGAAATGATTATATACACTAAACCAATACCTTACAAATAGCTGTGAAAAGAAGAGAGGCGAAAAGCAAAGGAGAAAAGGAAAGATATAAGCACCTGAATGCAGAGTTCCAAAGAATAGCAAGAAGAGATAAGAAAGCCTTCTTCAGTGATCAATGCAAAGAAATAGAGGAAAACAACAGAATGGGAAAGACTAGAGATCTCTTCAAGAAAATTAGAGATACCAAGGGAACATTTCATGCAAGGATGGGCTCGATAAAGGACAGAAATGGTATGGACCTAACAGAAGCAGAAGATATTAAGAAGAGGTGGCAAGAATACACAGAAGAACTGTACAAAAAAGATCTTCACGACCCAGATAATCATGATGATGTGATCACTCATCTAGAGCCAGACATCTTGGAATGTGAAGTCAAGTGGGCCTTAGAAAGCATCACTACGAACAAAGCTAGTGGAGGTGATGGAATTCCATACATAAAACTGCAGTGTATACACACTCTTAACTAAAACCAGTGCATTTTCATGATTCTTTCTAATGTACACCCAATTGGAAAGCAGTAAAAACAACAGCAGATGGTTCAAGAGTGATTGGCAATAAACCCTTTCTCCTCAGATCACTAATATACAATTGTAATGAAAAATTATATTTTTGCACACTTTACTCAGCACCTTTGCTTAGGACACTGTAAGCACAAGATAATGCCTAACATTGCTTTGCTATGTATACAATAATAAGCTAGCAAGAAATATTCATGTACACTAGTTTATACACTTTTGTAATTATTTTTACACCTTTTTAGGTAATCTAATATTTTTAATGTGTTTAATTTTATTTCCATATTTATTTGACTATGCCAGATCTTCACTGTAGCACACAAGATCTTCGATCTTCATTGCGGCACACAGAATCTTTTAGTTTCAGCATATAGGATCTAGTTCCCCCACCAGGGTTGAAACCCTGCACTGGGAGCACAGAGTCAGCCCCTGGGCCACCAGAGAAGTCCTCATGTTTGCAGTTTTTGCATCTTATCACGAAGGCTTGGCCTTGTCCTGTGATTTAATCCTGTTGTTACATTTATATACGACACGTAGCATTTTATTTTGTACTTAGCATTATCCAAAGAAATAATACTACATATAGACCTCTTAAAAATAACTTAAGCAAAAGCAAATTTAAAAAATACAAGAAAAACTCTTATACCCTACTTAGAAATATCAAGTATGGGTTTAAGTATTAGACAGCTTAATATTCCCCCTAATTCTTACAATTCCCTTGTCATTGTGGGATTGTTGCTGGAAGTAAGAAAATATTATATTGCGTTTATAAAACATTTTTTTATTCAAAAGAAAAAAATTGGAACTATCTTATATATGATACCTCTGTGTCCTAACAGTATTGCCATGAATACTAACTTTAGGTAACATTTATTGAGTGCCCTCTCTGTACCAGGCACTCTGCTTAGCACTTTATGTTTAATCTTCACAGCTCTCTGAGGTAGGTATATTATTGACTGCATTTTATTTACAAAGTGCTCTACATTGAGGTGACGGAAGGCAAGAAGTGCAGCTGATCTTCCTGAGCTCCTCACTAGCCGGAGCTCCTTGATGTGAGGCCTTCTCTTACTGTGTCTCAGAGTGCGTGACAGTGCTGATCCTGGAAGGGAGCGGGGAAGAGGAAGCGAGAGGAAATCCCTGCACTCTGGTGTCAGGACGGTGGACAATACCAGGTGTAGCGGATGAACGACCAGATCATGCTCCGAGCAAGTTAAGAGAAGATCACATTTGTAAGGATGTTTGACTATGAAAACGACTCCACAGAAATGATAGTGTATTATGAAAATTAACCATTCAAACTCACATCTAATTTCCCTGGGATTAAATCTAACTAATTAGTGTCAATCTTATATATTATGGTGAATATTGCTGAGAACCTACGAGTTTGTATTATGTTAAGCTAGTTCCTTTGTTTTAGTATGAAGCTTTAACCGCTTATTTCATCTGAATGTTTCTTTTCAACTCACTAGTATCTTTGCAAGGAAAAAATTATGAAAGGGAAACAATACATGCTATTTACATTTCTCTGAGGCAGAAAACTTCAGGGTCTGAATTTTGAGTATTTGTGGTCAGTCAGAAAAATTAAAACTTAAAAGGGGTCTTGTGGGTTCTTTATTTAAACTCTTACTTGTTGTTCAGTCACTAAGTCATGTCCGACTCTTTGCAATCCCACGGACTATAGCCAACCAGGCTCCTCTGTCCATGGGGTTCTCTAGGCAAGAATACTGGAGGGGTAGCTATTTTTTTCTCTAGGGGATCTTCCTGACTCAGGGATTGAACCAGCATCTCCTGAGTTGGCAGGCAGATTCTTTACCACTGAGTCATCAGTGAAGTCCTAAACACTTACTACTTTATTCTAAATGAGATCAGGAATAGTGATTTGAATCAATCACATTCATCACCTATAAATATGTTAAATTTCTTTACTGGTGCAACTCTGGGCTTCTCAAAGGCCACCAGCATCTCGAAGAAGACAGGAGCCACGGGATGAGCCGTTTTCCTGCTTCTGCCCGACTCCAAGTCCCTGATTTTCTTTTTTTTTAAACTGAGTTCACAGTTTAGAAAAAAAGGTCTACCAAACTATTTAAGCTCACTTGGTGTCCTGGAACAGCTAAGGGAACATGCTGCTGCTGCTGCTAAGTCGCTTCAGTCGTGTCCGATTCTGTGCGACCCCACAGATGGCAGCCCACTGGGCTCTGCCATCCCTGGGATTCTCTAGGTAAGAACATTGGAGTGGTTTGCCATTTCCTTCTCCAATGCATGAAAGTGAAAAGTGAAAGTGAAGTTGCTCAGTCATGTCCGACTCTTAGCAACCCCATGGACTGCAGCCTGCCAGGCTCCTCCGTCCATGGGAGTTTCCAGGCAAGAGTACTGGAGTGGGGTGCCATTGCCATAGATAATCCCAAACTGGCCGAAAAGAAACAAAAATCAAAGTGAGAAGAAATAATTTCATGTTGCTTGGAAAGTCAAATTACATAAAGGTAAGCAACTTTGGTCAAAGAAAAAAAAGAAAAAATAAGTGTTCAGTATTTTTTTCCCACTCTTAAAAACAACTTTTAAAAAGAGACTCTTCCATACATTAAAGCAAATGTAAAATCCTAACTAAATCACGAGGTGAAACACTCCTTTTCTCGGACCTCATAAAGTAGAAGGACGATTCGGAAACCATAGGAAGTCTTGAGATAAAGGTATCGACGTTTTAACTGACTCGCTTTCAGACAAATTAGTAGACACATAAAGGTTAAACAGATGTATCCATTTTCGTGAATCACGAACCGTGTATTCATCATATGTTATTTACAATCGTTAGCATTATCTTGTCGAATCTACCGAGGTATATGACGGTTCCGTTTTTTCCTTTGTGGTTTTTCTTACTAACGAAACACAAACCCTTGAGTCAGAAAGGTCCTTTTAATTTATTCCTAAAACTAGTTCCGACTTTAAGTTACAAAAACTTAAAAGATCTTCAGTGGGAGTCCTAGAAGGTTGGGATGAAAAAGTTGGATAAAATTTTGTATTATCAAGTCTTTTATAAAAAATTGTTTGTCTCGTTAGAAAACGAAGGTTAAAGATCGTAATCTGACGACATAGAAGTGACAAACTCACATAAAATATTCTGTTGAGTCTTTTGGTCCGACACCAGTTATTTTTTCGTTTTGTTTTATATCGAGTTCCCTAACTCGGTCGTTCCTTAATCGTGTTCAAATACTATCAACAATAATAATTGACTAATGGGTACGATTTACTGGTTCGGTAAATCACAAATTAAAATATTTTTGGTAAATCAGTAGTTTCATTGTTTTTTTTAAAAAAAACCATGATTTACATGAACGGTCAATCACATTGTTTTACTCGATCTAAAAAACCAAAAGAATATCAGAATGGTGGGTTGTATCTAAGAGATTCAATTTTCTTTTTTATGAAAAAACATTATAAACTACTATGAAGACTAGTCTCGGATATTTCAGAGATATTTTTTATTTTGTTATGAAGTTCTATGTCTATATTTTAAGAGTTTTTTCACAGTAATTTTTTTGTGACGAAAGAAGGACAATAACAAGTACAGTTTTTCGTCCAATAGAGATGTACCAAAGACATCCAGGTTCCTTAAGGTAAAGATGTCGTCGAAAACCACAAAGTCGACTTGGGGCGAAGAAAGCCTTGAGACGACGTTAAAGGAGTTTCCTAAAAGGAAACCAAAGACCTTGAAATTTTTTACACTTATCAGTAAAGGCCAAGACCACACCAGCAAAAAGGAAAAACACATAAGGTCCGCAGAAGTCCTGCAGAGAGGAAACAGAGTTCCAATTAGCAGCTGTTAAACCTTATCTTCTGTTCAGTAAGTTTGCACAGAACTAGGCTGCTTACCGCAATGTACTGGAAACACAGAGCTATAATGAAATTGCCTGTCCAATTGCTGAACGCAGCTATTGCTAAAGCAGCAGGGCGTGGTCCTTGACTGAAAAACTCAGCCACCATGAACCAGGGGATGGGGCCTGGCCCAATTTCAAAAAAACAGACAAAGAGGAAGATGGATGTCATGCTCACGTAACTCATCCAAGGCAATTTATTCTGAGGAAAAAAGAAAAACAAAATAAAAGTGGAACTGGGATCACTGACTGCTTCTTCCTGTAGCTAAATCCTTGTTGAGTTCAGAGGGGACACAGCACTCTTCCTGATGTGCTTGTGTTCTTTACATTTCTCTTTTGTTTTCTATGCTGTTTCTCTTGCTTTATTTTGTTAAGTAAGTCTCAGATGTTTAACTTGGGGCTCAGAAGTGCTATCATTGGGTAACCAAAAATCTGGGCGCAGGCACCAGACTCACCAGGAGCAAAAGTCCCACCGACATGAAGATGGCACCAACAAACATTCCACTCATTCCGATTAGGAACAGAGAGCGTCGCCCTGCCTTCTCCACGAGGAACACCTAGGGAAGTTTTAAAACATAGTGGCTTTATACTTAAATAGTTTCTACTGCCAAAGAGACCTTTTAAATTTATACAGCTGAGAAGAAGCCATTCTATTATCCCATTTTGCAGATGTGGAATTAAGGAGGGAAGTGACTCTTGCCCAGAAAGGTAGAACTGGTCTCAGTGACCAGAGATGATTAACAGATGCTGTCTTCCTTCTGTCACGTTGATCTGAACAGGTCATTCTAGAGAAAGAACCATAGCATTATCACCACCTGATGTTTATCACTTCGGGTGCAAGAGTTAGAGACTGGATATCTTGGATGTCCAGTATTTCCTCTACCCTTAAAATATGAAGGGTCTACATAAAAATGACATTAATTTCCCTTATGATAATTATCCTGTTATAATTAAAAGTGTTTCAGCACTGAAGACTTCTGAAACAGTGCAATTATTGATGTGTCAACTATCATCATCCAACTTCCTTACTGCAAACAAAGTCAAATTGTGACCGCTCGGGGGGAAAATACAGAATTTGATCATCTTACCAAAGAGTCAGGTCTGTATTTTTTTTGGTGAGCCTGAAAGTACTCGGTCTTGGTAATGAACTATCCACTTGAAAAGATAAGACTTTAAAGCAAAAGGTTAAAGTGCTTTTTTATCCTATTTTAGGAGACTTGGCATCCATTCCTTTGGGTCGGGATCTTTGCACTAATGTTTAAGATTTACAATTAGCGATGACCAGAGTTTGCTGAATAGACTCTGGCTTGATCCTTGGAATACTGCCAAGGTTGGTGAGTCAAACACACACAAAAATTACCTGTCATAATTTCTCACTTGGCTGTTCTCATAAATCTATCAGTAAATCAATAGCAATCCAATACTCTTAGTGCAGTGGGCTTTGGCTCTGAAAATATCTGAGAAACATTTCTTTTCACTTACAGTGAAAACCCCTTTTTCTCAGGCTTTCAGACCACTCCAGAGTGGTAAGCAAGGAACCCATATTTAATTGTTGAGAATGAAGTGGGAAAAACAAACCTCCCTCTAGTTCATATAATTTCTCTCTATATTTTGACTCTGTCTATATTATGACTTTAAAGTTGATTTGATGACACCATGTCAAGCCGTCAAGGAAACTGGAGCATTTCTTCAGCAAAAGGGGCTTTCACTACATCTGTTTCTTCTATTTCTGAACGAGTATTACTGATAGGATTATAAATTCTAAAACTACATGCCTTGAAAATCGAGTCAGTCTCCCTTGGGGCCAGGTGAGCACTGCCACAGGGTGAGACTTGGTCAGGTTGTAGAGACCTGGATGCCTGACCTTAACTTCCATTTTCCCCACAGACAGTGTGCAGCACTCAGATCCTCGATGCCTACTTGGAGGCGCTCTTTCTCCTCTAGACCCATACTGTCTTTCAGTTTGCTTCATATTTCTTTCTACTTTGTTTTCTCACTCAAGATTACAGGTTTCCATCTGTTGGATCATTAGTGTAAAAGAAAATACAAAATATGGAACATCATTCAACATCGCATTTAGAAAGTATCTCTCTCCAAATACTCATTCAGGAAAAATTTTAAAAAGGGTTATATTCCCTCCAAATTGTTGAAACATTACTATGTTATCAGTACATATTTCTATTTGCACATCTTTATTTGAATGGATACATGGAACTCGGTAGCATTGGCTGATTTTGGCAAGAGGATCTGGATGATTGAGAGGTTATCCTTCTGGTATTTCTTTGAACTTTAAAACTTTTCAAAAATAAATATGATTAAAAGTGTTAAATATTACTTGTAGTCCTGGAGGGTTCATAATATGGCTGATTAGAGTTGATTTTTTAAAATTATGTCACTCCTGCAAAAATGTTCACAGAATAAAAGGATGAGTTCTAAAAAGGTATATTCAAAATAATCAGGACACTATTTTCAGAACAACTCCTCCCACTCCATGAAGTTGGTGAGGTTGCATGGGTGGACAACAATGGAATTTTACAGTAGTTTTCTTTTTAGGCATTCTTAGAGTTTGGGTTGCCCTGATCTTGATAGCTTGATTCTTCACATAGCAAATCCTGTTACACATAAAATATTCTAATCACAAACTATATATGAGAAAAATATGTTGAAGTGAGATTTGCAAAAATATTATCTCAAGAGACAAAAGAATGCAAATAGTTGCTAGGATTCCATCCCAGTACCGATCATTTATTGATTTTAGAGTGGCCTTTTGGATTGAACAAGCATTAACTCTAAAGGCATAAGCACTGGTGTTCCCTTATTATCTGTTCTTCCTTCTCTTTCCAAGGTCCAGTTCTGTTTACTGTGGTCTGGACAAACTTGCCTTTTGATCTAGGTAGCAAGGCTGTAATTATTGACCACTCTAGGTAATAGTTAAAAGTCCATGTGCAAAGAATGAAAAACAAGTGATCCCATGAACTGTAGCCTGCCAGGCTCTTCTATCCATGGGATTCTCCAGGCAAGAATACTAGAGCAGGTTGCCATTTCTTCTCCAGGGGAACTTCCTGATCCAGGAATTGAACCCAGATCTCCTGCACTGCAGGCAGATGCTTTTCTAACTGAGCTACACGTGAAGCCTCAGAGCTGCCTGGAAGCTCTGCCCAATGACCTAACATCATAAGAATCTGCTCAATCAGTTTAATTTTGCTAGAGGCTTAGATATCTAATTGAGAGGACAATGTTTATTTTTAAAATGTTCCCCACCCCCCTAAGATAACAGGATAAAAAATTTCAACCATGGAAGGATAGGAATCAAGGTGGAAGATGCAGTACTGACAGAAATGACAAGCTGTTTGCTAATATCAGGGGCTTCCCAGGTGGTGCTTCCCAGGGTGCTTCTCTGCTTCCCTGGCGGCTCAAACAGTAAAGAATCTGCCCTGGATCCAGAAGATTCCCCCAGAGAAGGGAATGGCAATTTGCTCCAGTATTCTTGCCTGGAGAATCCCATGGACAACAGTACATGAGGTGGCAAAGAGTCTGACATGACTGAATGACTAACACTTTCACACTTTTTCCCAGGTGGTACAGTGGTAAAGAATCTGCTGCCAATGCAGGAGACGCAAGAGGGTTTGATCCCTGGGTTGGGAAGATTCCCCTGGAGTAGGAAATGGCAACCCACTCCAGTATTCTTGCCTGGAAAATCCCAGAGGAGCCTGGTGGGCTACAGTCTATGGGGTTGCAAAGAGTCAGACACAACTGAGCATGCATACACACATTTGCTAATATTAAGGGACTTAAGTACAGAACAAAGGAGAAAAAGCCTAGGTATCTACACAAAAATACCAAGTGTCTTGTCCCCAAGTAAGTTCCTGATTCACAAGTGAGTGACAAATGACATCTTTGGGAGATAGGGATGCCTCATCAGTTATGCCTAATCTCACTACAGTGGTTGGTTATTCACATCTAGGACTCTTCTTGTGACTCACATGGTTCTATCTACTTATCCAGTACATGCAGACAATAAATCACAGGTTGCTTTTATGTTACAAGGGTTTTTTTCACTCCTATTTCTGGACTGAGGAACAAGCAGAATATTTATCTAGAGTATTTCACTTACAGAGACAGCAGTGGAAACTGTGTTGACAGCACCAACACCAATGGTTGCATAAACAGGTCGGCTGATTCCAGCTGTCTGGAAAATGCTGGTTGAGTAGTAAAATATCTGAAAAATGAGAATAGTTTAGCTTTAATCAAGAAGCCTAGTGCTAAGGCTTTAATGCAAGAATTATTTTAGGTTGTTTATTTTTTGAGTGTTTCAATGGAACCAGAGTTCCGAGAGATCCCAAAAGGTTTTATCATCCCTCTTCTTCCAGAAAAGGAGAAATCACAATCTTCCTTCAGTGTGTAAAACTTCCAGTCATTTAAAATCTCCTTATATTCAGCTGAAAACGCTACATCTGCAACTAACTTTTTTCAGTTTTAAAACTTTTTCTTAAAATACATGCAAAAAGGTACATAAATCCTTTAAGTGTACAGCTCAACTAATTTTCACAAACTAAACGCACCTGTATCAGTTCAGTTCAGTTCAATCACTCAGTTGTGTCCGACTCTTTGTGACCCCACGAATCGCAGAACACCAGGCCTCCCTGTCCATCACCAACTCTTGGAGTCTACCCAAACCCATGTCCATTGTGTCGGTGATGCCATCCAACCATCTCATCCTCTGTCATCCCCTTCTCCTCCTGCCCCCAATCTTTCCCAGCATCAGGGTCTTTTCCAATGAGTCAGCTCTCTGCATCAGGTGGCCAAAGTATTGGAGTTTCAACTTCAACGCCAGTCCCTCCACACCCGGGACTGATCTCCTTTTGATGGGCTGGTTGGATCTCCTTGCAGTCCAAGGGACTCTCAAGAGTCTTTTCCAATACCCCTGTATAATCTACGTAAAAAATAAATCATTTCCTGCCTTCTGGAAGCCCCCTAAATGTCACCCTTTTTTTCAAAGGAAACTCTTTCAGCTTTAACCATTGTAGATAAATTTTGCCTAGTCTTGTACTTGATATAAGTGGAACTGCTTGATGTATATTTTGTATCTGGCATCAACATTACCTTTGTGAGAATCATCCACATTGTTGCGTTTGCAGGCTGTTTATTATCACTGCTATTTAGCATATTATTGTAGTAATATACCACAATTTAGTTACCCATTCTACTATTTAGTCACCCATTCTACTATTGATAGTTATTTAGGTAGTTATCATTAGAGTGATTATGAGTAGTGCTTCTACGAACATTCTGTTCTAGTACAAGCCTTTTGGTAAAATATGTACACATTTACACCTAGGAACAGAATTGTTGGATCACAGTGTATGTGTGTTCTCAGCTTTGACTGATACTACCAAATAGTTTTCCAAAGAAGTTGTGTCAATTTGCACTCTTACCAGTGAAAAGGCAGAGGAACCAGAGCTCAAATCACCAAACATTGACTGTATCATCAAAAAGCAAGAGAGTTCCAGAAAAACATCTACTTCTGCTTTATTGACTATGCCAAAGTCTCTGACTGTGTGGATCACAATAAACTGTGGAAAATTCTTAAAGAGATGGGAATACCATATCACCTGACCTGCCTCCTGAGAAATGTTTAAGCAGGTCAAGAAGCAACTGTTAGAACTGGATATGGAACAACAGACTGGTTTCAAATCGGGAAAGGAGTACATCAAAGCTGTATATTGTCACCCTGCTTATTTAATTTATATACAGAGTACACCATGAGAAATGCTGGGCTGGATGAAGCACAAACTGGAATCAAGATTGCTGGGGGAAATATCAATAACCTCAGATATGCAGATGACACCACCATTATGGCAGAAAGCAAAGAAAAACTAAAGAGCCTCTTGATGAAAGTGAAAGAGGAGAGTGAAAAAGTTGGCTTAAAACTCAACATTCAGAAAGCTAAGATCATGGCATCTGGTCCCATCACTTCATGGCAAATAGATGGGGAAACAGTGGAAACAGTGACAGGCTATTTTTTTTGGCTCCAAAATCACTGCGATGGTGATTGCAGCCATGAAATGAAAAGACGCTTACTCCTTGGAAGAAAAGTTATGACCAACCTAGGCAGCATATTAAAAAGCAGAGATATTACTCTGCCAACAAAGATTCGTCTAGTCAAGGCTATGATTTTTCCAGTAGTCATGTAGGGACATGAGAGTTGGACTATAAAGAAAGCTGAGACCAGAAGAATTGATGCTTTTGAACTGTGATGTTGGAGAAAACTCTTGAGAATCTCTTGGAGAGCAAGAAGATCCAACCAGTCCATCCTAAAGGAAATCAGTCCTGAATATTCATTGGAAGGACTGATGCTGAAGATGAAACTCCAATACTTTGGCCATCTGAAGAACTGACTCATTTGAAAAGACCCTGATGCTGGGAAAGATTGAAGGTGGGAAGGAAAAGGGGACAACAGAGGATGAGATGGTTGGATGGCATCACCGACTCAATGGACATGAGTTTGAGTAAGCTCCGGGAGTTGGTGATGGACAGGGAGACCTGGTGTGTTGCAGTCCATGAGGTCACAAAGAGTCGGACACGACTGAGCAACTTTGAACTGAACTGAACCAGTGTGTATAAGAATTTTGGTTTCATTGCACTTAATCCAAAATTTTCCACTCGTGTCAGTACAAATGGAGAAATCTGATTCACAGCCTCCTTAATAGCCTTTAATATTAGTTACGCCTTTATGTGTGTAACAGCCATTTACTTTGGTTGTGTCATCTTCTGTCATTCCTTTCCTACAGCCTCATCCTGCAGACAGGGCTGATGCAGGAGGACTGTTCAGACTGTGTTCAGTGAGGAATGGATTACTCACTGCACACTATCCTACCCAAAAGCCTCTGGTTCAACATTTCCTGGATGCCTCTAAGCCAGGCACTGGGATGGAAGCTAAAGCAGGGTCACTCAGAGGGAATAAGTGTTGTGCTCTTGGATACACACACAGGGCTGAGAGAGAGAGCTCAGAGAGATTTGGTCTCTGAGACCCAAAGTTATAAAGAATTAAGAGATTAAAAAATCAACATCAAGGACCCTTAAAGGAGGATAGAGGCCAGAGCAGAGCTTTCAGCTTGTGGAATGAGGCTCAGGTCTCCTTTTGCTTCACCTCAGGGGGAAATACTTTCTTTGCTTCCTCTAAGTCTCTGCCCATCCATCAGTCATCCCCACAGTGTCTGTGAATCTGGGGGTGACTCACTGTAGAAGCCCAAATCACATTTTTAACAGCATTGAATGGGGATAAGTGGTTTTAAAATCTAGTTTCTGAACCAATGCTTAATTTTTTTCTTCTAGCAGCTAACCGTCAGTAAGACAATTTTAGTCTGCATAATACAAAGATTTCAAAACCTAAAAGCTAGCTAGTTTAGTATTCAGTATGTTTTCCAGTCATGTCTTTTCTATTACCCTCACTTACCAATATCATATCAGTTCCTTCTATCGTTTATTTTGTGTGCTGTCTCCCCAAACAGTGAAAATTTCTTGGATGACAGGAAACTTCTTTGCACTAGGCTATCTGCTACACTTCATTTAAATAGATAGCAGGAACCATGAGTCTTACTGCCGAGGCTATCTGAAATCCTAAATTTGATACTCAACTCTAGAAGCCCTTGGTAATTCAGTCTTCTTGGTACATTTATTCTCGTTTGCCCTCTTTTGTATTTATTATGACTTGCCTTTTAATCTTCATCTTAATTGACATGCAGACCACTGATCACTGACATCTTTTAAAAACTGTAAGGTAATTTTAGAAAGCAGACGAGGCAAGATAAAATTAATGCTCATTCAAGATATTTGTGATGTCAGCATTTTAACATGTTCTTTAGTTACTTAAACTCCTGTCCTCATCTGTCTTAATTCACTTTGCTCTTAAGAGTGAGGGAGGGTGTTCTTAAACTTACCCCATTGATTCCAGAAAATTGCTGAGCCACATGCAGCATCAATGCCACTAGAATAGGCTGTCGGTAGCTGGCGTTGGTGAAGAGCTGAATTATGGAGACTTTCTTTTCATTTGATGCTTCTTCCCTCTCTTTTCTCATCTCAGTGATGTCTTTGGTGACATCATCACTTCCTCTGAGTCTTTTCAAGCCTGTCCCCCAAAATGATCAGGTTGACACAACTCAGGTCAAAACAAAAATACATTTATTTTTGTTATGCTAATGAAAGAGCTTCAGTTCTGCATAGCCCATTCTATTACCTAATAGAATGGGTGTTGGAAATCCTTTCTTGTTAAATCCTGTCTTTTTATTTTTTAAGAAAGCAAAACATTTGGCTTCATCTTATTCCTCATTATCATAGAAGTATAATGTAGAGAAGGTCTGTTAGAAGTCTCTGAGTTCAATACACTGCATGTGGATTTTCTATTTGGGCTTGTGTGAACGTTTATGGTTGCAAAATGACATGTACCAGTCATATGAAGTGATCATGCATATTCTTACATATAATCACTGACTTCATTTGAAAAGCATTGGTACCAATTTCATGAGTATCCATTCATGTACAGTGTTTCTCATTAACTGATAATTCCAAAACAATAGGAAGAAAGGAAACCGCCATAGACGTACTTTTCTTTGCCTTGGCTTCCTCATCCAGCTTGATGTAAAGGTATCTGGGGCTTTCTGGACAGAAGAAGAGCAGCAGACACTGGAGAATGGCTGGCACAGCAGACAAACCAAGCAGGATGTGCCATAGCTCGTGATTGCCCAGGATGAAGTCAAGGCCAACGATCTGAAGAGGCAGGGAGGAAGCATATCAACTGCACATCACTTTGGATCTGCCTTCTGAAACAATTTGTTGAAAAAGCACATTGGCTATTTGATAGTAATTCCTGACAACTTTGATTCAAGTATGCACAAGTATGCTTAACTAGTATGTCTCTCCTTAACTGAATTAGGGACTCTGTTCTACAAAGAGTTCACCTAGATTTGTTTTCATTAACTCCTATGGGACATTTAGGATAGAAATCAACCAAACTTTTAAGCACACATTTGATATCTAAAACAACAGCAAAAATCATGCATAACTTTGGACAATTACCCAGAACTTAAATAGAATGGGTTAGATAAAGCAATTACTCTGAAAGAACTAGTTTTGTGATCCCTATTGCAGAGTAGTTTATCCTCTGGATAGTCATAAGTTTGAGGTTCTGAGGACTCCCTCTGAGAACGCAGGAGAGAAGGAAAGAATAAGGTAACTGAACAAGAACTGCTACTGCAATCCTTTGCATTTTAAATCTGAGCAGGAAAGATGCTCAGAAAAAAGGAAACCCAGGCAGCCAAAATTTTGAAATTTTTTTTCCTTGAAATCTAAATGGAATAATTTAATTCTGGAAGAGCTCCAGTAGTTAAGACTTGGCTTACCAGGTCACCTTCAGTGCCAACTCCACCACAACTTCCAGGGGAAAAGTGAGGCGTGGATTAGTAATATTTTAACTTTGAGCTAAAAAGCCTATGTCTCTGTACTGCCACCTCCAAGACCACTTGTGGAACTGTCTTTTTCTCTGTGTTGTTTTATGGTAAGAGTGGCCAGTCAGGGGGAGAGAAGCTGGGTAAAGTGCAGGATGGGTGAGGGAGGGGATGGGAGTTTTTACCTGACTGATAAGAATGCCCGTGACAATGGCCAGCTGATGAAGAGCACCAATAGCACCCCTGAGTGTGGTTGGAGCAATTTCACCAATGTACATTGGAACCAAGCCTGAAATGAGCCCTGAGTGAAACACGAACATACACGTTAAAGCGCAATCAGGATGACATCAACAGCAGTAACCTTGCTTAAGTACAGTCAGTATTCTTCCTGCGTTTATTGAAAGGAAGAGCCCTTGTCACCAACCGCAGACACGATTTATGCAAAGAATATCTGTTGATGAGACTCCAAATGAAATTGTAGTTGGAGATATAAATAGAAGGAGATGGTTAGTCATTTATCTGGCAATTATTCATAGCATTGTCTTTATTTAGTTAAAAAATTCATGTTAATATTGAGTTTGTATCATGATGCCTTAGGTTATCTCCAGAAAAGAGACTGAAGAATGCTTTAACAATATTCTTAAAAATACAGTAATATTCTTACTCTAAAGTCATGGGATTAAAGGAAATTAGAACAAATCTATGCCAACCTCTTTACTTGATAAAGGTGAGAAATGACTTACCCAAGATCACAGTGCAATAGAGTGTTAGAAGGAGAACTACAAGCCCTTCTTGAGTTTCCACAATGTGGAGGTGCCTCAAAGCTACACCTAAGAGTTAAGGGGTGGGGTGTGTAGAGAGGTGTTAGGGGTTAAGGGACTCAGGGGCTCTTCCCCCAATTACTCCAACCAGAACAACCTAACTTCTTTATTCTCTCTAAATAATGGGCTTCAGAAAAGATTTTATTTGAATAAAGACTTCTGATTCTTGCATGTGTGCTAAGTCGCTTCAGTTGTGTCTGACTTCTTGCGATCCTATAGACTGTAGCCTGTCAGGCTCCTCTGTCCATGGGATTCTCCAGGCAAGAATACTGAAGCGGGTTGCCGTGTCCTCCTCCAGGGCATCTTCCCAACCCAGGGACTGAACCCACATTTCTTATGTCTCCTGCACTGGCAAGTGGGTTCTTTACCATTAGGGCCACCTGGGAAGCCCTCTGATGCTTAAAAGAAAACAAAATTTTGAAAAGCTCTAGGCCATTATGCCTTCTGTAGTTTTCCTAGATGCAGATGTAGTGAGTCATGATGAAAATGGTGGAGAATCTAGCCATTTGCTAAGAGCATAAGAAGGTCAGAGACTAGTCAATGAGCAAAACTGAATGCAATGTTTGGCATTTTCTGAAAATAAGATTTGTCAGTTCAGTTCAGTTCAGTTGCTCAGTCATGTCCCACTCTTTGCGACCCCATGAATCGCAGCACACCAGGCCTCCCTGTCCATCACCATCTCCCGGAGTTCACTCAGACTCACGTCCATTGAGTCAGTGATGCCATGCAGCCATCTCATCCTCGGTCGTCCCCTTCTCCTCCTGCCCCCAATCCCTCCCAGCATCAGAGTCTTTTCCAGTGAGTCAACACTTCGCATGAGGTGGCCAAAGTACTGGAGTTTCAGCTTTAGCATCATTCCTTCCAAAGAAATCCCAGGGAATAGGAACTCATCAAATGCCTCCATACCTACACTGAAACTAAGCACCACCCAAGGGCCAAAAAGTTCCAGAGCAAGACATACCATGCAAATTCTCTACCAACACAGGAACATAGACCTGAGCTTCAATAGACAGGCTGCCCAAAGTCACACCAAACCCACTGACATATCAAAATTCATTGCTGGACACTTCAGTGCACTGCAGGGGGAAGAAATCCAGCTCCACCCACCAGAACACTGACACAAGCTTCCCTAACCAGGAAACCTTGACAAGCCACATGTCCAACTCCACCCACAGTGAGGAACCTCCAAAAAAAAGAGGAACCACAAACTGCCAAAATACGGAAAGGCCACCCCAAACACACCAATATAAACAAGATGAAAAGGCACAGAAATACCCAGCAGGTAAAGGAACAGGATACATGCCCACCAAACCAAACAAAAAAGGAAGAGATAGGGAACCTATGTGATAAAAAAATTCAAAATAGTGATAGTGAAAATGATCCAAAATCTTGAAAACAAAATGGAGATACAGATAAATAGCCTGGAGACAAAGACCGAGAAGATGCAAAAAAGATTTAACAAGGACCTAGAAGAAATAAAAAAGAGTCAATATATAATGAATAATGCAATGCAATGCAATGCAATGCTGCTAAGTTGCTTCAGTCGTGCCCAACTCTGTGTGACCCCATAGATGGCAGCCCAACAGGCTCCACCGTCCCTGGGATTCTCAAGGTAAGAACACTGGAGTGAGTTGCCATTTCTTTCTCCAATGCATGAAAGTCAAAAGTGAAAGTGAAGTTGCTCAGTCGTGTCTGACTCAGTGACCCCATGGACTGCAGCCCACGAGGCTCCTCCATCCATGGGATTTTCCAGGCAAGAGTACTGGAGTGGAGTGCCATCACCTTCTCCAGAATAATGCAATAAATGAGATCAAAAACACTCTGGAGGGAACCAACAGTAGAATAACGGAGGCAGACGATAGGATTAGTGAGGTAGAAGACAGAATGGTAAAAATAAATGAAACAGAGGGGGAAAAAGAATTTAAAGAAATGAGGACAACCTCAGAGACCTCTGGGACAATATTAAATGCCCCAACATTTGAATCATTGGAGTCCCAGAAGAAGAAAAAAAGAAAGGCCATTAGAAAATACTTTAGGAGGTATTAGTTGAAAACTGCCCTAAAATGAGGAAGGAAATAGTCACCCAAGTCAAAGAAACAGGATAAACCCAAGGCAAAACACCTCAAGACACATATTAATCAAATAAACAAAGATCAAACACAAAGAACAAATATTAAAAGCAGCAAGGGGAAAACAACAAATAACACACAAGGGGATTCCCATAAGAATAACAGCTGATCTTTCAATAGAAACTCTTCAGGCCAGAAGGGAATGGCAAGACATACTTCAACTGATGAAAGAAAATAACCTACATCCCAGATTACTGTACCCAGCAAGGATCTCATTCAAATATGAAGGAGAAATCAAAAGCTTTACAGACAAGCAAAAGCTGAGCGAATTCAGCACCACCAAACCAGCTCTCCAACAAATGCTAGAGGATCTTCTCTAAACAGGAAACAAGAAAGTGTGTATAAACTCAAACCCAAAACAATAAAGTAAATGGCAATGGGATCATACTTATCAATAATTACCTTAAACGTAAATTGGTTGACTGCCCCAACCAAAAGACAAAGACTGGCTGAATGGATACAAAAACAAGGCCCCTATATATGTTGTCTACAAGAGACCCACCTCAAAACAGGGGACACATATGGACTGAAAGCGAGGGCTGGAAAAAGATATTCCATGCAAATAGAGACCAAAAGAAAGCAGGAGTAGTAATACTCATATCAGATAAAATAGACTTTAAAACAAAGGTGGTGCAAAGAGACAAAGAAGGACACTACATAATGATCAAAGATCAATCCAAGAAGATATAACAATTATAAATATATATGCACTCAACATAGGAGCACTGCAATATGTAAGACAAATGCTAACAAGTATGAAAGGGGAAATTAACAATAACAATAATAGTGGGAGACTTTAATACCCCACTCACACCTATAGATAGATCAACTAAACAGAAAATTAACAAGGAAACACAAACTTTAAATGATACAATAGCCCAGTTAGACCTAACTGTTATCTATAGGAACTTTCACCTCAAAACAATGAATTCACCTTTTTCTCAAGTGCACATGGAACCTTCTGCAGGATAGATCACATCCTGGGCCATAAATCCTGGCAAATTAAAAAAAAAAAATGAAATCATTCCAAACATCTTTTCTGACCACAATGCAGTAAGATTAGATCTCAATTACAGGAGAAAAACTATTAAAAATTCCAACATATGGAGGCTGAACAAACAACAAATCAAAGAAGAAATCAAAAAAGAAATCAAAATAAGCATAGAAATGAAAGAAAATGAAAACACAACAACCCAAAACCTATGGGACACTGCAAGTTTAGTTCAGTTCAGTCACTCAGTAAGGTCTGACTCTGCGACACCATGAATTGCAGCACGCCAGGTCTCCCTGTCTATTAGAATCTCCCTGAGTTCACTCAGACTCATGTCCATTGAGTCCGTGATGCCATCCAGCCATCTCATCCTCAGTCGTCCCCTTCTCCTTCTGCCCCCAATCCCTCCCAGCATCAGTCTTTTCCAATGAGTCAACTCTTCACATGAGGTGGCCAAAGTACTGGAGTTTCAGCTTTAGCATCATTCCTTCCAAAGAAATCCCAGGGCTGATCTCCTTCACAATGGACTGGTTGGATCTCCTTGCAGTCCAAGGGACTCTCAAGCGTCTTCTCCAACACCACAGTTCAAAAGCATCAATTCTTCGGCGATCAGCCTTCTTCACAGTCCAACTCTCACATCCATACATGACCACAGGAAAAACCATAGCCTTGACTAGATGGACCTTAGTCGGCAAAGTAATGTCTCTGCTTTTGAATATACTATCTAGGTTGGTCATAACTTTTCTTCCAAGGAGTAAGCATCTTTTAATTTCATGGCTGCAAACACCATCTGCAGTGATTTTGGAGCCCCCCA
>SJYT01007957.1:75629-147981 GCA_006410635.1 Cephalophus harveyi
CTCCTCTTTCACTTTCATCAAGAGGCTTTTTAGCTCCTCTTCACTTTCTGCCATAAGGGTGGTGTCATCTGCATATCTGAGGTTATTGATATTTCTCCCAGCAATCTTGATTCCAGCTTGTGTTTCTTCCAGTCCAGCATTTCTCATGATGTACTCTGCATAGAAGTTAAATAAGCAGGGCTTCCTCTTAGATATACTGCGGGCCTATCAAATGGAAATGTATGGACTTTGTATAAAAGATGCTTTTGAGAACTGTTTCAATATTTTTTTAATGCTTCAAATTGTTCTTAATATCCCATGAACATTTGCATCGCTGATACAGCATCTAAATTTCTGCTTTTACATGCAACTCTACTGTGTGGTCTGTTGATCTTAAAGAAGCAGGGGGAAAAAAATAAAAAATAAACTTTGGTTGGTCCCATTCTGGGCTGTAATATTTTTGTTAAGGCTGAACATACCTCAAGAACAGAAAATGCAGATAAGCTCACAGATCTGAAGCCTTCAGTCTAACGCTCTCTCCAACTGAGCTATTTTGGCCACCTGGTCTGAAGTCTTATGAACTTGAAATCAAATTGTATTTTCTATTAATTTTTATTTATTTATTTTCATTAATTTTTAGCTATTTTAATGTTCATAATAAGATGAGACATAATTTTAGAAGGTGCTTGGAGAGTATAAGTACTAGTTATGCTAGTAATAGGTTGCTACACACTGTATATAACATTTATTTTCAATTTTACTAAAAATATTTTATAATTTTTTTTCTTATTGTATTTCAAAAAGTAGAGAGAAAATAAAGAAGAATCTTGATTTGGATCTCTTTGATGGTGTTATTAGTTGCGTTTTACAGTCAAGTGAAGCTGAATTTAAGTCTTCAAAACTGTAAGAAGACAAATTTGTGTTGTCTTAAGTCACTAAGTTTGGAGTAATTCATTATAGCAGTAAGGCTGGACTAATACCGAGGAGGAAATCGAGCCTTCTATTCAATTACTAAGGCCAGACCAAGACAGTGCCAGAATTGATGCATTCTGAATCCAAAGCTCTTCCCATAAGTGAGTTGCCTCTTTACCTTGATCAAGCTATCATTTCAGTTATTTGTATTAACATTGAAAGTAACAAGAAGAGCCATTTAATTAAATAATCTTAGATTTTTATTTCAAGCCTCCCTGGTAGCTCAGCTGGTAAAGAATCTGCCTACAATACAGAAGACCAGATTTGGTTCAACCAATCATTGAAGATGCACAGAATTGTAGTCTTTCCTCTTTTTCAGGTAAAAGTGTTAAAAATATTTCATACAGCATTTTGTGCCCTCACTTTCCCTCTCTCACCCGCAACTGTTATTATTAGTGGCTGTGATTTGGGACAATGGATATTACTAAGACTGAGGAGCAAAAGATTTGACTATTTTAGAGAATGGACCATCCTCCCTTTCTTTAGGCTGCTGCTGCTAAATTGCTTCAGGAAGATTGAAGAGCTGTTTCCAAGAAATAGTGATTCAGATATTTAGATGGGAAAAGCAGCTTTCCACCATTCTGAACTCCTCTACCAGCTGCTTCTGCCTGAGCCCCTCTCCCTATGGCCACCTTCACTTTAACACTTGGACCAGCCAAGTGTGGGAGCAGATAGGGTTAGGGAATGTGGCCTGAGAGATGGGCCAGAACATTAAGGTCTTTCCAGATAGGAGAGACAGAGACATCAGTAGCCGGGCAGGCCATAAGGTAGAGTTAGGGGTTCTGGGCATAGCAGTCTTCCAGTGTCTACTGAACAACATAAGTAATAATAGCTAGCTGTAGTCAGATTCTGAACATTTTACACATATTCTCACAAGCGCCCCCACGAGGTAGATATTATTATCTTTCTCATTTAATGGATAAGAAAACCAAGAGTTAGCTAATTTGTCTTGGAGCATATGACTAGAAACGATGTCATTGCTTTAGATAAGAACATCTCATTACAACTCCACTTACTGGTCCCAAACCTCCCTGACTCAGAACTAAAACTCTGTGCTATTGCCTTTCCTTTTTGTGATGTCACCTTATGCTCGAAAAATTCCCTACATGTAACCACATCTACCTTGAGAATAATTTTCAGATGTACATATGTGTTTGTGTGGAAGGGTGTGTGTGTGTGTGTGTGTGCGCACGACTTACCACAGTAGAGTCCTGATATGCCTCTTCCTGAAATTATAAGAATGTGAGATGGTCCCAATTTCGAAAACCCCATCAAGAGAGCTCCAACTAATGAAAGAATGTTTGCTACCAACAGGGCTTTGATTCTGAAAATTTGAAAAGCAAGGATTATAAATTTAGCATCGAAACTTGATAAAAAGGATTTGCTTTCAGAACATGCTGAGATTTTTACCAAAGAGTGATTATTTTAATTTTGTTGATAGAGCTAGTTGGGGAATCGTAAACCATGATTGCTACTTTGATTTGTCTATGTGTTAAAGCATTAACAATACATAATATTTATAATGAGAGAATTTGGGTTGCATGTACCTAATCTCCACATTTTGATAGAGATGATTCAATTGTGATGCTGACTAGTTTGCTTTAAGATAACACTTCTGAGACCTTTTAAAATAGTTAACAATTAGTTTTCTACATGCTGACTGTTTTGAAGAATAAACGCCTGGTGATAGCTAAATTTAACTCTGTGGCTGTAACCTACGACACTAACACTTATTTTTTCTTTTAATGGTACAAGGTTTTAGCTGCTATAGATCATGAAAGAACTTTAAAAGTTAAGTTTTCTTTAGTATAAATTATTTGGAAGTAGATTAAAACCTGCTTTTACTTTAAGCCTTATCAGAGAACTATAATTATTCTTATTTTATCATTATATGCCAGCATATTTTCAGAATCTATGAATCAATGTCAACCAATGCAAAATACATAGTAAAGATGATAATAGCAAAAAAAAACACCATTTTCAAAATTGATTATACAAATATGGACGTTTGCAGGTATCTGATACTCTTCCTGTTAAATGGGAAAGTGATGTACACAAAAACCTTCTTCAAAGTTCAGTCAATGATGATAAGGTCAATAAAAGAACCTGAGTGAATAAATGTGAAAATTTGTCCCACAAAGAAATGTAAGTATCTTGTTATATTCTGTTTCAGTGTTTCACACTTTAATAGGTGAGCTTTTCTTAAACAAGTATCTTAAACACCAAGCAGATTGTGTTTTTCTGGAAGAATAAAACTATATAATCTCATACTCCTTTTCCCAACAAACCATGTGATGAGCTGGATAATAACCCACAATAGTCAACATCTTAATCTTCAGATCCTGGGAATATATCACTTTATATGGTAAAGGGATTTTGCAGATATGATTAAGGATTAAACTGGATAATCTCTTCATCTCAAAATTGGGCCCAATGATGTACCTATATTAAGAAGGCAGAAGAGAAGGTGATGAGATGAAAGAAATAAAGCTTTGTAATGATGTGCTTTGAAAATGGAGGAAGAGGCCACAGACAAGGACAGAGCTGGCCACCAGAAGCTGGGGAAGGGTAAGGAAATGGACCCTTCCTTAGAACCTCCAGAAGGAATAGGCCCTGCTGACCTGATCGCCGAAGAATTGATGCTTTTGAAGTGTGGTGTTGGAGAAGACTCTTGAGAGTCCCTTGGACTGCAAGGAGATCCAACCAGTCCATTCTGAAGGAGATCAACCCTGGGATTTCTTTGGAAGGAATGATGCTGAAGCTGAAACTCCAGTACTTTGGCCACCTCATGCGAAGAGTTGACTCATTGGAAAAGACTCTGATGCTGGGAGGGATTGGGGGCAGGAGAAGAAGGGGATTATCTTAGGAAATTGTTACTAGCTAGCTGATAATATATTCTAGTAGGGAAAAAAAGAGGAAAAGTCATCCCAGAGACAGATAGCCTGAAAGTATTTTTGATACCAGATTGCTCTCAAGTCCTTCTTCCTTACCACGAGTGGTTGCTGGAGCATTCTATACAACTTAAAGGATTTTAACTTCTACTCAGATGTGAGAAAGAGCCAAGAATAAATAATCTAAAAATACACGAAATGGTTGAATCAGGGAGAAAGAAATATGTCTATTTCTTTAAATCGTGCTCTGAATGCTTCTGTTAGCGTAAGTTTCTTCCTCTTCATTATCATCATCTACATTTGCTCCCTGCTCACTTTGTGGCAAGCAGTGTACTAAATCTTTTATATTCATTTTCATTTAATCCTCACAATAATGCCACAAAAGGAGGTGTTTTTTTCCCCCCACAGAGCAGATGCAAGGAAATGTCTTAGAGAACCAAAGTAACTTGCTCATTAAGTTACAGAGATGGGACTTGATCTCAGGGAAACCAAAGGTTAATGCTTTATTTTGGTCAGTTCCATTTTTGGTTCAAAAGGAAGAACACATTCAAAGGCAACAAGCCTTCACTCATGGTATCGTAGATTGTCCAGATCATGATCTCCCCCACCTTACCCTGGTCCTTAAATTTTAAGTAAAATTTGACCTCAAGAACCCAAATCTATACCAAATTTGACCTTGAGAACCCAAATAGTGGCCACAGATACCTATTAACACAATTATAAGCAAAGGCCTTTTTAAAAGCAGTAATGGAATAGTACATTTTTATTTGTTTACTTTTAATGAGTGGAGCAATGATCCTGGCAATAGGGATAATCATATCATTTCTCAGTGACTTTTCCTAGGAAAATATTTTTTTTATAGAGACTCAACTGTTTTGTGTTAATTTTGAAGTTAAAATGATTAGTTTCAGGGCTGTTCTCAAGGAAGCAAACATTTTTCATTTTTCTACTGAAAGCTAGAAGAAACTTTGCTTTTAATCCACCATAAATAATTTAATAAATTATAATTTGACATTGCTTTGGGGTATGACCGTTGTCAACGCTAGATCTTAAGACTTGAGAAGACGTGCGTTCTGTTTTCATCAGCAGGACACTAAATGTAGAGTGAGTCACTGAATTGTTAGAATCTTATCTCTAAATGAGGGACAAGGGCTTACATTTTTTTCTTCAGTGATGAGAAGTATAAAACATCAATAACTGCTAAAAGAATTGGTCTGTCCATGTTTAAAAATTTAATTTAGTTTTGCTTAATTTTATTTATTTTAGAGATAAGTAATCTAGAAAAATTTCCAATTACTGCTTAAACTTGGTTCAAACTGAAATAATTTTAAAAAAATTAAAATAACTAAAGCCAGTTAATGACCTGCATAATTTATGAATACTGACTTATAAAGTTCAGCTAAGGGGCTTCCCTGGTGGCTCAGTGGTAAAGACTCTGCTTGCCAGTGCAGGAGACATAGGTTCGATCCCCGGTCTGGGAGAATTCCACATGCCTGGGAACATCTAAGTCCCTGAGCCACAACTATTGATCCTGTGTTCTAGACCCTGGGAGCCACAACTGTTGAGTCCATGCACTGCAATTACTGAAGCCCTCGCATCCTAGAGCCCATGCTCCACAAGAGGAGAAGCCACCGCGATAAGAAGCCCGCACACTGCAGCTACAGAGTAGCCCCTGCTCACCACAACTGAACAGCCTTTGCCACAGTGAAGACCTAGCATAGCCAAAAATAGATAAAGTTACTTTAAAAAACAGCTCAGCTAGACACCAGTAATTTGATAAAATTTGAAGAACTGACCATTTTCTTTCATGGCAGAGGGAAGTCCCTTTCAAATAAGAATAAGAATAAAACTTGCGTTCCCGTGCTACCTATTACTTTAGAAAAATTCTTACAGCATTATTAAAAGCTCCAGGACAAAAGGAAGAAATTATCAGAATTTAATAACCAAAGAGGGAAAACTATAATTTAAAGTAGGAATTTTAGATAGCATAGCCAAAAATAGATAAAGTTACTTTAAAAAACAGCTCAGCTAGACACCAGTAATTTGATAAAATTTGAAGAACTGACCATTTTCTTTCATGGCAGAGGGAAGTCCCTTTCAAATAAGAATAAGAATAAAACTTGCGTTCCCGTGCTACCTATTACTTTAGAAAAATTCTTACAGCATTATTAAAAGCTCCAGGACAAAAGGAAGAAATTATCAGAATTTAATAACCAAAGAGGGAAAACTATAATTTAAAGTAGGAATTTTAGTAATTAAATGAATTGTAACCCAGTACACCAATGCAGGAGAAGTAAGAGATGTGGGTTCAACCCCTGGGTTGGGAAAATCCCGGGGAGAAGGGCATGGCAACCCACTTCACTATTCTTGCCTGGAGAATCCCATGGACAGAGGAGCCTGGTGGGCTACAGGCCATAGAGTCATGAAGAGTTGGACACGACTGAGCACACATATTACTAAGGTATTTGCCTAAATCATTTAGATCTTTACAAGCTTTTGCATTTTCTAATTTTTCCATATTTGCATATTTTTATCATCAGAAAAAAGTGCTAAACAAAAAAGTGGATGCAAAGACCAGAAAACAAATATAAAGAAATAGCTGTTTGATTTTCTATTTTATTTCCTCTCTATCAATAACTTCAGATATGCAGATAACACCCTTATGGCAGAAAGTAAAGGGGAACTAGAGCCTCCTGACGAAAGTGAAAGAGGAGAGTGAAAAAACTGGCTTAAAACTCAGCATTCAAAAAACTACGATCATGGCATTGGGTCCCATCACTTCATGGCAAATGGATGGGGAAACAATGGAAACAGTGACAGACTTTATTTTCTTTGGCTTCCAAATCACTGCAGATGGACCTTATGACTTGACTGATCCAGATGTCAAGTTCTAATCTGAAAAGGAAAAACTGGGTGTCTGAGAAATGGAGCGATTTGGTAAAGCCAACAATAGATTTAAAAATTCCATGCCTGACTCTTCCCTTGAGTTCCTGACTAAACCACATGGGCTATGGTTTCTTAATACATTTTATAAGTTATAAAGTCAGAGAATCAAAGTGATTATCTAGAAATACACACCAAATTCATTTTTTCTGTAAATATCTTCACAATCAAGTAGTTTGCTGCAACAGCGTTCTCTATTATTTGGTCCAGAAAGTAAAAGTGTTAGTCAGTTGGTCGTGTTTGACTCTTTGTGACCCCATGGAGTATAGCCCACCAGGCTCCTCTGTCCATGGAATTCTCCAGGAAAGAATACTGGAGTGGGTTGCTATTTCTTTTTCCAGGGGAACTTCCTGACTCAGGGATCGAACCTGGGTCTCCTGCATTGCCTTCATATTTTTTACCATCTAAGACACCAGGGAATCCCTTATTTGGTCCAATACCAACCTAACTCATAACGTCATGACTTGAAAAAAAAAAACTCTAAAACTGTCCCACAAAATGGAAGATTATTTCTTTCTAAACAAATTCTGAAACCCCAAATAGTGACTTTTCTGTGTGTATGCTTATTTATGAAATTTGCCTACCTACCTTCCAAGCTTGTCCCCAAGCAACCCTCCAAAGAACGATGCAATCATTCCACCAACTGCAAAGCTGGACACAGACAGGGACCAGAACAAGGTGATGAGACTAGCTGATGTCATAGTCTCTTCCTCAGCCCAAGAGACTGGTGTTGGATCTCCTGCGCTTGTGGGCAATTCCTCTGTACTGTTGAGAGCATAGTTGTTGATAGCTATTCCGTCATCCAGTGAAACACCCAGAATATGTCTATAGTGGGTTATAATTACCTAAGGAGATAAAATAAAGAAAAATAGCTGAAATATTTCAAACATTCTCTATATCTTTGGTTTGTTTTTCCTTGAAACTATTTGTTAGGTGTTCAAGCAGGATTATTTCAATTATGTGTGTTATGCACATACTAATGCATATAGATTGCTTACAGTTGACCACATCCTATAAAACAGAGGTCACAAATTCCAGTGCCAACAGGAACCTGGCAGGAACAAACAAGTAAAGGAAGCAAGAAGAAGCTTGATAACTTGAGGGCTGAAATACAGTCTATACTATTGAGAATATGGGCTCCAGTGGTAAAGAATCTGCTTGCTAATGTAGGAGACATGGGTTCAATCCCTGAGTCAGGAAGATCCCTGGAGAAGGGAATGGCAACCCACGCCAGTATTCTTGCCTGGGAAATCCCATGGACAGAGGAGCCTGGTGGGCTACAGTCTATGGAGTCACAAAGAGTCTGACATGACTCAGTGACTAAACAACAGCTATTGGTAATAGAATACTGAGTGGGCAGGATTTATTTGTCCCATCTGGAGGAGGAAGCTGCAATTTGAGACTAGCATTGCATGGCCTTTAATTTTTAAAGAGAAGCCAGACATGTGTATTTTTATGTAAAATTCTTCAAGTTTTAAAGATTGGCAACTGTCCATATTGAAACTATCCTGCAAGCTGAAAAGATACATTTTCATGCCACTGTTAGCCGTGCATAGCAGGATTTAAATTGGGTACTGTAAATATTTTAACAGAAACAAAAAAGTGGATGTAAGAAAAAAGTTTGAGAAAGTTGAGGCCAAAAATAAAGTTAGCATACAAAATTCAAACACCAAGGTGCTCTATCCTTGCTTTAGGTGAGCTACAAATTTTTTAATAAGTTTCCTAGCACCCAGGGAAAAAAGAGGAAAACAATCATGTATGTTGGTGAATTCTGAAGATAAAAACCAACTCAGAAGTCCCTGCAAAGGTATTGGGACCTAAAGGAAGTGTCTTGCGTGGGTCCTCACTGAGTGCAGTAGGTAACAGAGTAAACAGTGTTCGAAACTAGATTTCACAGAGCCAGATTTTATAACGTTTCAGTAGAGGCAAACTCAAACAAAAGTATAATTGAGTAAAGGCACATCCTTCCGGCTCTTCTTCCATGCCATTCCTCCGGATGATTTCGTCACCACTTGGCAGCAGTGGGCTGGGAGGACCTCTGACAATGACCTGGAATGCAGCTGTCCTAGGCTGCCAGACCTGGGCAAAGTCCTATGTGGTAAAGTCAGCTGATGAAGGAGAGAACTTACATCCTCCTATGATAAAAGAACTCCAATCCAGACCTTTGCCTCATGGGAAGGTCACTCTATATGGATACTATACACAGAAGAAAGGCTGAAAGGAAATAGCCCAGATGTTTTCAGCAGTTTGCCATACATGAAAAATCATTAATGGTTTTCTTTCTGAACCTTTCTGCAACAGGTATGCATAATATTCACAATCATAAAAAGTGTGATTTTTTAAAATACCCTAAAATAATCCCAAATGTAATTCTGCTAATAAAAAACAAATGCTTCTTACATAATGGTGTTTAAACAGCTCTTTAAATACAGATGGAAGGGGCTATAGAGGGGGCACTAATCCTGATGCCGGAGAGGGATGACCTCTGTTGTCAGGTCTGGCTCTAGGACTTGGATTAGAGGAGGGGAACCTTAGATTAATTTTTATGAACACTAAAGAGGATGGTTTAAATAAGGATTTGAAAAGTTCTCCAAGAAGAGAAAAGGTTCTACCAATGCCAAATTTCAGGAATCCTGCTACATGGCAAATATTATCAGCCATAGAAAAAAAGATATGACCCCCTAGAGTGATTCCCTAAATCTCTCAGCCTTGGCAAGACCTGCCACATTCATGATGCTATGTGCTGCCTAACCAGAGAGCATCTTTTGGTCCAAGGAGCAACCCTTTTCAACAGACGGACTTGGCAAGTACACATTTCACACATTCACACCCTGTAGTCTCTTACATTTTCCTTAGAGTCCACTATGTTAAGAGAAGCAGATGAAATATGATGGGTTCACAGAGAACACCCAACAGAAGCTTGTATTGTCACCTTATGCCATCCCTTTCCCCAGCTTCTCCTCTCTGTCTCTCTCCCTCTTCTTCATTCACTAAACGCTTTATGTTTATATCAATCACTGTGCTTGGCATTGGTGTTAAGAAGAGGAACACGACATCAGTCCCACCCTAAATATCCTCATGGTCTGAGTTAGAGCAGAGAGAATGAAGTCCTGATTTCCCCCACTTACAGGCTGTGGGATCTGAGACAAATGACATCTCTCTCCTGTGTATTTCCTGGAAACCAGAGTAGGGATGCACACAGTAAAAGTGAAAAATGATAGAAAGTATCCAATATTAAAAATGCCCAAAGAGTCAACATGGAGAAAACCCAAACTGTTGGACTTCTTGATGTATTTAAAAGGTTTATATTATTTTACTTTGGATCATACATGGGAGACTGACGTAGAGGGAAGGACTAGAATATTTCCAGTGTTAGGCTCCTACAGAGTTTCTCCTTTGCTTGCCTTTTTTTTTTCTTGTGATGAGAACTCTTAGGATTTACCCTCTTAACAACTTTCATATATAACACACAGCTGTATTAGTTATATTTAATTACATTTGTCATGTTGAACATCACATCCCTAGTACTTACTTATCTTACAATTAAAAGTTTGTACCTTTTAACTACCTTTATCTGATTCCACCCCCTCTCCACCCAAGGCTCCAAAATGCTTTCTTTGATCTGGACAAAATATGGGCATAACCAGGTTGTTGGGTGAATCAGCAGGGGAGAGCCTATGTTGGTTCCTGGCACACAGTGAGTTGGTGCTCAGTACATGTTTCTGCACTGAAAAAAACCCATACTTCCACTGTTTCTTCTTACACCCTGGCATTTCTATCCATTTTTGGCTAGGAGCTCTGAATATATGCTGCAATAAGCTCTTAAGCTTTTTTTTTTTTTTCTTTTAAATCCTTTTGGCACGTGGTATTCTGGCTGAAGTTTTCTGTGAGCTCAGCGAACAGCGGAATCAGAGATCAAGAATTATTCATTACTCTTTCTTTTTCTATGAGGGTTATTAGATGAGTAAAGGTCAAGTTATCAGCATTGGAATCACGCACGTGGTACCTGACAGAAGACCGGATTACCACGTGTTCCCTATGTGGGCACACTTTATCTCTCTGGATGAGGAGCTGATATCTTTCTGCCATTGACAGAAATTGCCAAAAAGAGAACTTGTATGTTTCACTTGCCTGTTGAGGTGCATTGATCACACCAATGTCATATCCAAACTGGAAGGAACTCAGCACAGCAGTGAAGACAGCCAAAACCAAGGTCCCGGTGACCTGCGGGGAATGAAACACAGGGCTGAGAAACACCAGGCAATTTCAGTTACCCACCACCCATCAGTCTGCAGCATGGGCTTCTGACAGGTTCCATGGGCTGATTCTTACCACTTGATACTCATTCATCATATACCCCTATGTTCCTGGCAGGGCTCATTCATATGGGACTGTGGGTGTCTTTCATTTCTCCTATACTGTCAAAGCAGCAAAAAGTCTGGGATGGCTTCCTCCAGGGAAGGAACCAAACATCCTTCTCCACATGTGTATGTGCTAAGTCGCTTCAGTTGTGTCCGACTCTGCAACCCCATGGACGATAGCCTGTCAGGCTCCTCTGTCCATGGGATTCTCCAGGTAAGAATACTGGAGAGGCTTGCCATGCCCTTCTCCAGGGGATCTTCCCATCCCAGGTCTCCCGCATTGCAGGTGAATTCTTTACCGTCTGAGTTACCTGGGAAGCTCAAGAATGCTGAAGTGGGTAGCCAATGCCTTCTCCAGGCTTCTCCTGCATTGCAGGTGGATTCTTTACTGAGCTACAAGGGAATCTGAGTTCTTTATATGAATAGGCAGGGTTTTGAGATAGGAGATAAGAGGGGTTCCTTGTGTCAGACTCGGCGTGTACTGGGAAGCATGAAAAAATTTTCAGTTAACACAAAACCCTAAGTGATGGGATCGGGGCATATATGTTTAAAGAAGCACCCACAGGACACAATGCTAAATTGTCTCCAAGAACTGCTTTACAAATGAAGTCACTTACTTTGCATCTTGACATGGAGGCATGATGCTGTATGTGCAGAGTTGTAAGTAGCACCCAGAAACTTGAACTTGAGAACCAAACCAGAAATGCAACTGAGAGGGCTGGGCATGGAGCTTATAGAACGCAGGAGAGCAGCAAGGCAGGAGGCCCAGAAGCCGCTGGCTGGAGACCACCTCTCCCCGCAGTGCTCAGCTCTGCCCTTGGCAGGCTGATGTTTTCTCCTAAAAGACTGTTGTGCACCTGCTCTCTGTCATACATGGTTCTGCATTCTCATCTTTGTCATTAAATCTCCTCTCCTATAAGACAAGGGGCTTCCTAGGTGGTGCCGTGGTGGAGAGCCCGCCTGCCAATGCAGGAGACAGATGCAGGTTCGAACCCTGGGTCAGGAAGATCTCCTGGAGGAGGAAATGGCAACCCACTCCAGTATTCTTGCCTGGAGAATCCCTTGAACAGAAGAGCCTGGCGGGCTACAGACCATGGGGAGGGACAGAGTCAGACATGACTCAAGTGATTTAGTATCACTTCACACACACTTTGTGTGTGTGTGTGTGTGTGTGTGTGTACATTCTTTGGCATTGCCTTTCTTTGGGATTGAAATGAAAACTGACCTTTTCCAGTCCTGTGGCCACTGCTGAGTTTTCCAAATTTGCTGGCATATTGAGTGCAGCACTTTGATAGCATCATCTTTCAGGATTTGAAATAGCTCAACTGGAATTCCATCCCCTCCACTAGCTTTGTTCATAGTGATGCTTTCTAAAGCCCACTTGACTACTAGTCTCACCAGACTATAATTAAGGTGTTGGCAAGCTGTGTTCCTCTTTGGAGGATGTAGGGGAAATTTTGAGTTGATAGAATTTTGTTCCTTCTTGAAGGACCAGAGTCTGTGCTGGCTGTAAAGCAAGGGTCATTCCCAGCTCTGGAGGCCACAACATCCCTTGACTAGTCATGCCCTTCCTCCATCTTTGTAACAGAATCTCCCTATCTCAAGGTCCATGACAGTAAAGATGTTTGTAAAGCCCTTTTTTCTGTGTGAGGTAACAGATTCACACGGGACAAAAGATACAACCAGAGACAGTTAAGGGTATCTTTTGAGGGCCCTTATTCTGCCAACAGCACTCCTCACAACAGTACCAGTAGTATCCCTATTTTATAGATAACTGAGAGTTGGACTGTGAAGAAAGCTGAGCGCCAAAGAATTGATGCTTTTGAACTGTGGGGTTGGAGAAGACTCTTGAGAGGCCCTTGGACTGCAAGGAGATCCAACCAGTCCATTCTGAAGGAGATCATACCTGGGATTTCTTTCGAGGGAATGATGCTGAAGCTGAAACTCCAATACTTTGGCCACCTCATGCGAAGAGTTGACTCATTGGAAAAGACCCTGATGCTGGGAGGGATTGGGGGCAGGAGGAGAAGGGGATGACTGAGGATGAGATGGCTGGATGGCATCACGGACTCGATGGACGTGAATCTGAGTGAACTCCGGGAGATGGTGATGGACAGGGAGGCCTGGTGTGCTACGATTCATGGGGTCGCAAAGAGTCAGACATGACTGAGTGACTGAACTGAAATTAGGTTATGACACCCCACTCCAGTGTTCTTGCCTGGAGAATCCCATGGACAGGGGAGTCTGGTGGGCTGCCATCTATGGGGTCGCAGAGTCGGACATGGCTGAGCAACTTCACTTTCATCTTTCACTTTCATGCATTGGAGAAGGAAATGGCAATCCACTCCAGTGTTCTTGCCTGGAGAATCCCAGGGATGGCGGAGCCTGGTGGGCTGCCGTCTATGGGGTCACAGAGTCGGACATGACTGAAGCGACTAAGCAGCAGCAGCAGCAGCAGCAGACTAGGTTAAGGTCTTACAGCCAGTAAGTTGTAGAATAATGATTTGGATCTAGAACCTACGCTTTTAATTACTTGGCTATTTTGAATTTCTCATGAATCAGAAACAGACATTCAAAAGCCAAACATATCTGAAAATCTAGGATCCTAATCTTCCTAAATTGGAAAAAATATCCAAGAGTGCACATATTCATAGAATTTGCCAATTTTGATGCTGAAGCCAAATGACCAAACACCCACCAATTCCAAGCGCATTTTCCCACCACTCACCACACAAGTTCTCACACACCCTCAGAAGAACTTTGTGAGGTTTTTGGCGAAAACTGAAAAGACAAACAGAGGCTACTCAGCTGCTCCTCTGTAGCTCAGCTGAAGAACCTCAGGTTCTACCCAACACCAAGCCCAGGGCCACAATATACTCTCCCAGTTTCCTGCCCACATCCCCTGTCCCTCCGGCGGCAGGGTCTCCCAGCACCCGGTGTCTTAGTGACGCCCCTCCCGCCCCAGGCTTCTGCTCTCTACTGGCTCTCCAGTCCCTACCAGACACGCATATGGTTCCTTTCTTATTCTGAGTATCACCAGGGACCATGGCAGTGGTGAGCAGGCATGGAAGTTGGGGGGAAGGTAGTGGCTGCAGCAGGTTTGGTCTGCCGTACCTGGTGGTGCAGTGGTAAAGAGTCCACCTGCCAATGCAGGAGACCCAAGAGACGAGGGCTTGATCCCTGGGTCAAGAAGATTCCCTGGAGGAGGAAATGCAACCTGCTCCAGTATTCTTGCCTCGAAAAGTCCACAGACAGAGGAGCCTGGCAGGCTAAAGTCTGTGCACGCTGCGTGCTAAGTCGCTTCAGTTGTGTCCAACTCTTTGTGACCCTATGGACTGTAACCCGCCTGGCTCCTCCATCCATGGGGATTCTCCAGGTCAGAATACTGCAGTGGGTAATCCCTTCTCCAGGGGCTCTTCCCGACCCAGGGATTGAACCCGTGCCTCTTACATCTCTTGCATCAGCAGGTGGGTTCTTTACACTAACACCCTGGGAAGCCCCAGGCTATAGTCCAGAGGGTTTCAAAGAATGGATACGACCAAGTGCATGTGCTTGCATATGGACACACACACACACTCCATCAGCCTTCCTCTGACACTCCAAATGAGTCTCAGTCACAACAGTGTTAGCTGTTCCTACATTTCTTTGACAAAAATAAGTTAATTTTTAAAGATAGAACTCCCATTTCATTGCCTCCCTACAAGCAACTCTTAGAACAATTAAATTGTTCTAAGTCATTGCTGTAGGAATGCTGGAGTTGCCCCTAAGATCACTTTCTTCTACTTAAAGATAACAAAAAATACCACTGAGAAGGAGACGAGAGAGAGAGGTTTTTAATTTATTTTTTAATTGTAAGAGAATTGCTTTAAAATGTTGTTTTGGTTTCTGTCATACAACAACTTGAATCAGCCATAATTATATGTATATATATATATATATCAACAAAGGTCCATCTAGTCAAAGCTTTGGTTTTTCCAGTTGCTGCTGCTGCTGCTGCTAAGTCGCTTCAGTCATGTCCAACTCCTGGCAACCTCATGGACTGCAGCCTACCAAGCTTCTCCATCCATGTGATTTTCCAGTAGAATTGATGAAGAATTGATGCTTTATAGAAAATAAATCTCATCTATGTAACTATCACCTAAGTCAAGAAATAGAGCATGACCAGCATTCCAGAAGCCCCACTGGGTACTTCTCCACAGTCAGAACCTCCTTCTCTAGAGTTACCCTTTGTCTTAGACTGTTCAAGTTGAGAAAGGGAAGAGGACGGCCTTTAAAAGAATGACATGGCCTTTGTTGTTGCTTAGTTGGTCAGTTGTGTCTGACTCTTTGCAACCCCATGGGCTGCACAGCATACAAGGTTTCCCTGTCCTTCACTATCTCCTGGAGCTTGCTCAGACTCACGTCCATCAGGTCGGTGATGCCATCCAACCATCTCATCCTCTGTCTTCCCCTTCTCTTCCTGCCCCCAATCTCTCTCAGCATCAGTGTCTTTTCCAGTGAGTCAGCTCTTTGCATCAGGTGGCCAAACTATTGGAGCTTTAGCTTCAACATCCGTCCTTCCAATGAATATTCAGGGTTGATTTCCTTTAGGATGGACTGGTTTGATCTCCTTGCTGCCCGAGGGACTCTCAAGAGCCTTCTCCAGCACCACAGTTTGAAAGCATCAGTTCTCCTCTGTCTTCCCCTTCTCTTCCTGCCCCCAACCTCTCTCAGCATCAGTGTCTTTTCCAGTGAGTCAGCTCTTTGCATCAGGTGGCCAAACTATTGGAGCTTTAGCTTCAACATCCGTCCTTCCAATGAATATTCAGGGTTGATTTCCTTTAGGATGGACTGGTTTGATCTCCTTGCTGCCCGAGGGACTCTCAAGAGCCTTCTCCAGCACCACAGTTTGAAAGCATCAGTTCTTCAGTGTTCAGTCTTCTTTATGGTCCAACTCTCACATCCACACACGACTACTGGAGAAACCAAAATTTGACTATGCTGACCTTTGTCAGCAAAGTGAAGTTTCTGCTTTTTATAGGATGTGACAAAAACTGATTAGAACCAACTAGGTCCAAAATGGCAGAAGATTCAACTTCCAGTAGACCTTGAGATGCCGGGAGCCAGCATGGGAGATCCCACCCATGGCAAAGGTCATGAGGAAGAGACCTGATGGGCAAAGGCGGATCAGGACTCGAGGGACTCCCCGACCCCACCCATGACAAGGTCATGCAGAAGAGGTCTGACGGGCAAGGCAGATCAGGAGGACTCAAAGGGTCCCCTGGATCTGCTCGAGCATCTACCCCTGAAACCAAAATCTGTCTGTTATACTACACTCCTCTCATTAGCCTATGAAATTACCCAGCACATATAAGCTAACGACACTGTGTTCTGAGGCTCTCTCTCTTGCCTTCTGAGATAGCCCACTCTATCTGTGGAGCGCGCTTGTCTCTAAGTATTAATATTCTTACCTGTCACTTCATCTCCAGATTCTTTTGTGATGAAGCAAGGATGTTAAATTCACCGGCGACAGTCTCAGCCTGTGGTCTGATTTGAGCACATGCGAGCATATCCTATTCCTGAAGCTGGTGAGAGGCTGACGGGCATGAGGGTGGTAAAGACTGTTCCTTCCACTGTGTTTCTTTGCCTCCCCTACTTGCCGGGTGAGTAATGGATGCCCATCCATCTTTGCTGCCAGGTTGCCTGGGATGGGTGAGCACGTGTGTTGGGCACTGTGCCAGGCGTTTGACACATGATCTCACTGAATTGTCACAAAACCTATATCAGGTAGGCTTGATTTTCCTGAATTTCCAAACAAGGAAACTAAGGTTCAGGAAAGGCATCTCTCATGCCCAAGGTCACACAGATGAGAAACAGTAGGACGTGGTTTTGAACCCGGGTATATCTGCTTGAGGGCCTTCCTTTTTTTCCTGGTTCATTTTGATGGAAGCAGGGAAGATGAGGAAGGAAGGGAGAGAGGTGGGCGCAGGAAGCGGTTTTAAGTGCAGTGACTGAGAAGGGCTGGAGCTGGGTTAGACCCCCTGCTTTCAAACTCAGCGCAGCCACTCAGGCAAGTTCCTTATCTTATCCTTGTCTCAGCTGCCTTCCTGAATAGGGGCTCTGTGTTGATTCATTGAGATGATGGTGTCAAATGTCCAACAGAAAGAATAACAGGATTGTTGTGAAGAACAGAAGAGTTAGCTCTGAGGAAGAAAGCTCTAAGGAAGCCCTGAGAGCAGTAGCCCGCACGGAGGAAGCACTTGCTAAACAGTAGCCACGATGGCGGCTGCCGGGGCTTTGGAACTGCTGCGCCCGCTGCTACTTTGCAGGCCACTCTGTTTTGCAAACCGACTCCAGTGAAGGACCTTGGGCTAGCTGTCTACACAGAGCTAGAGTCTGTGGACTTCCCTGGCAGTCCAGTGGTTGAAAATCCACCTGCTAACGGAGGGGACATGGGTTTGATCTCTGGTCTGGGAAGATCCCACGTGCAGCGGAACAACTAAGGCTGTGTGCCACTGCTAGTGAGTCTACGTGCCTACAGCTCATGCCCTGCAACAAGAGAAGCCAGTGTAACGAGGAGCCCACGCCCCACAACCAGAGAGTAGTCCCCACTCGTTCCAGCTAGAGAGAATCTACATGCATCAACGACGACCTAATGCAGCCAAAAAAAAAAAAAATTAATACATACATACATATATGTGTGTGTGTGTGTGTGTGTAAGAATGAGACTTTGTTTCTTCTCGGGATTCTGAAGCCAAAAAACTGGAAACCAGTCTCCTCCAACAGTGGTTGGCCTGAGATCCAATTCCATGTTTTCCTGTCCAATCCCACATTTGAGCAGAGCTGACCTGGCCACCATTTCCCTGGTCCTGACATCTGGGCAGCCTCACCACAGATTCAGGCCGGCTCTCAGGAGGGCTGGGGCAGGGGTGCAAGAGGTCCTCCACTCCTTGGCCTGTGGCATTGCCTCATTTTCCAGGTTTTGGAGGGGCTGAAGTTCATGGTGGGATTTTTCAGCAACCAGGAGCCTGGAAGGCTCCTGTATTAGGTCATGAACTTTGGTTGCAAGCAACACCAGGAGCCTGGAAGGCTCCTGTATTAGGTCATGAACTTTGGTTGCAAGCAACAGAAACTGACTCTGGCCATCTAAAGGGGGAAAAAAAATTGTAGGGAAGGAAACAGAGCTCAGTGAAGCAACTAGTGGCTGAACAGTCAGAGCTATGGGGACCATCTGCTTCGTTGCTACTACTTTAAACACTCATCTCTCCTTCATCACTGACTCCAGACTGCAGTTCTGGAAAGGATCATGTGATCTGTACCGTGTGACTGCTTCAGCTGAAATGGGAGGTATGTGGAGGAAGGACCAAGCTCCCCAGCTGGGGTAGTGGTTGCTGGTGGGACTCTTCCTTGGCTGAGGTTAACCACAGAGCACTTTCCCCAGCAAGAGAGATGGGGGATCCACAGGAGGGGCCGTTGAATGTAACAAAGTCAGAGGAAACAAGACAGACAGTCTTGTCCTCTTTGAGCAAAGAGGCTCTGATGGTGAGTTCCTCAAGCATCTTGAAAGATAGGCTTTCCTGCTTGTCCGTGCAGACAGGCTGCTATGAAACTGTGAGGCAGTGAAAACTGTAGCTTGAGAGTCAAACTGTAGGTTCAACTTCTGGCACCTGACTCACTCACTTGTGACCTTAAGGTTGGTCAGGCGCCTTAAGGACTTGAGTTTTAACTCTTCAACCTGTGAAATGGGGATAATTATTCAGTAGTCCCATATGGTTGTTTCTGACATTAAGGATAACTTAGGAACTGTGGGCTCTGATTACAACTTCATCTCTGACGTATTGGGCTCTGTTTGGGAGGGAAATCACAGGGATTTTCCGAGCCTCAATTTGCCATGCACGAAATGGGAGTGAGAACTTAGTCTTTGGTTATCAATCAGACTTGATTTTGAGCCTGACATTTCCGTGTGTGTTGCTACAAGACTCTGGGCAAGTTATTTTGCTGAACTTGAAGCAGCCCAGCTAAGGGGTCTGGTGCAAGTCCAGGCACAGAATAGATGCTGTATCGGTTCCTAGGGCTGCTGTACCAAGGAGCCACAATCCCTTGTTCCTTAAACAACACTCGTGGCTCAGACGGTAAAGAATCTGCCTGCAATGCGTGAGACCTGGGTTCGATCCCTGGGTTGGGAAGATCCCCTGGAGGAGGTCATGGCAACCCACTCCAGTATTCTTGCCTGGAGAATCCCATGGACAGAGGAGCCTGGCGGGCTACAGTCCACGGAGTCACTAAGAGTGGGGCACGACTGAGGGACCAAGTACAGCACAGCACACTGAGTCCAAGTCTGGTCTGCTCCCTCCACGACAGGCCAATAAATCAGGAGACGAAGTGTTGAGGCAAGAGGAGCAACTTTATTCGGAAAGCCAGTGTCCAAGAAGATGGCTTACTAGAGTCTTAAGGTACCGTCTTATTGGAGCCTAGATGCTAGTTTCTTTTCTAGAACAAGAGGGAGGCGGAGTGAGGAAGTAAAGTGTAAGGGCCACAGGTGTGGTGTTCTAGTTGCCACCATGGACCGTAGCTCGCCAGGCTCCTCTGTCCACGGGAGTCTCCAGGGAAGAATACTGGAGCGGGTTGCCATTTCCTTCCTTCCAGGGGCTCTTCCCGACCTGAGAGTGAACCCTGGTCTCCCGCATGGCTGGCAGTTTCCTGCATTGCAGCTGGATTCTCGACCAGCTGAACCGCAAGGGAAGTCGCCAAAGGCTGGAAGTCTTGCAAAATATCTCCTGATTTGGCCAGCCTCAGGAAGGGGATGTACTAGTTTCTCCTTTCCTGTGGCCAGTCCCAGATGGGCGAGGTCAGGGTGTTTCCTTGTGAGCTGAACAGAGGCACCTGAACCTTCAGGCCGAGGGGCAGGGCTCCGGGGCAGGGCTCCGGGGGCTCCTGCCGTGTGTGCTCACGGCTAGAGCGCACGCTTGTAGTGGCTGCAGTGGCAGAAGCAACAGAAAGCAAAGGCTAAAGAAGCATCCGACCTGGAATCAGATTCTGTTCTTCCCTGTTACAGTGCTAGAAACTTCCCGTCTCATACCGTTCTGGAGGCTACAAGTCCAGGATCAAGAGCTCAGCAAAGCGGGTTCCCGCTGAAAGCCCCGGGAGAAAGTCTATTCCAGGCCTCTCTCCGAGCTTCTGGTCACTTTCTGGCCGTCTTTGGCATTCCTTGGCTTGTAGAAACATAACCCTTTTCTGCCTTCACCTTCACGTGGCTGACCTTCTGATGAATCATGTCTTTCTTCTGAGTGAGTCTGTCTCCATGACCAATTTCCCCATGTTTATAGGGACACCTGTCATATTGGATTAGGACCCATGCTGATGACCACCTCATTTTAATTTGATTATTTTTGTAAAAATCTATTTCTAGATAAGGTCACATTCTCCTGAATGGAAAGGAAGTCCAAAACAGAGGCAATATATATATATCTGATTTGTTTTGCTATAGTAGAAACTAATATAGCATTGTAAAGCAACTCTACTCCAATAAAACTTAAGTTATTAAAAAAGCAAAAAATAAATAAGTTCACATTCTGAAGTAGCAGAGATTCGGGCTTCAACATATATTTTTGGGGGAAGGGAGACACAATTCAACTTTGTACCCATTAGTTTCTCTTTTTCATCAAAGTTCCTTATCAAATAAGATTAAATATCTTGTTCAGTACCTGGCACAGAGCAGACCTTCAATAAATATTTGTTGTGTAAGTGCACCAACGGATCTCAGATTTCATGGTGTCCTGAATTCTCAGAGAGTTCCCTACTGACTCAAGAAATAGTCACATTTAAGAAAGTGACTTCAAGATCCTCAGGCAAAAATATAAAGTTCATGTGAACAGCTCCAGGCAGATTCAAGAGCTCAGATCTAATTTCTCTTTGAATGTGCTCCATGCTCTCCCCATAGCCTGAGAGACAGCAGGAAGGTCCTTCATTCCTGGAAATATTTTCCATATACACAAAGAATTCATTGTTCCAGCAAAGACCACAACGCTCCCTCCAGTCATCTGAGAGAGCTCCCAGTGATGAACGGGTGCTGTAGGCTGAGATGGGAACCTGGCTGTAGGTAATGGAACAGGCGACCTTCCACAAGATTCTAGCCCTGGCACCCCGAGTCCCCCAGCCAAAGGGGGGATGCCGCCTCTTCTTAATTTTTCACCCTTCAGGCCATGGGCTCACATACCTTGTTGTGCTCACAACGTGCCCAGGAGTGTTTCATCCAATACAGTACAGTGACTCAAAGTCTAAACTCTGGAATTGGACTTCTGCTATCTGGCCTTGCTCCATCACCACCTTACTGTGTGATCTTGAGAAGTTATTCAGCCTCTGTGCCTCAGCATCCATATTGGTAATTTGGAGTTAATAATAGCACCTACCTTATAGCAGAGCGCTGAAGCATTGATGCTTTTGAACCGTGGTGCTGGAGAAGACTCTTGAGAGTCCCTTGGAGTGCAAGGAGATCAATCAATCATAAAGGAAATCAGTCCTGAATATTCATTGGAAGGGCTGGTGCTGAAGCTAGGGCTTCAATACTTTGGCCACCTGATGAAAAGAGCCAACTCACTGGAAGAGACTCTGATGCTGGGAAAGATTGAGGGCAGGAGGAGAAGGGGACGACAGAGGAGGAGATGGTTGGATGGCATCACCAACTCAATGGACATGAGTTTGAGTAAGCTCCGGGAGTTGGTGATAGACAGGGAGGCCTGGCGTGCTGCAGTCCATGGGGTCGCAGAGAACTGGAGACGACTGAGCGACTGAACTGAAGCGAACCTTATAGCAGATGTGATGTCATATGTAATACACTTCACTCAGTGCATGCAGACCATACTAGGGGTGATTGTTTTCTTATATTACTGAAGACATTGCTCATGTTGAGGCTGGTTAATGGAGGAGGTAAATTCTAGTGTCCAGTTTTTTTTTTTTTTAATATTTATTTATTTTATATAGCAGCCAGGTCTCAGTTGCAGCACGTGGGATCCAGTTCCTTGACCAGGGGTTGAACGCAGGTTCCCTGCACTGGGAGTGAGGAGTCTCAGCCACTGCACCATCAGGGAGGTCTCTAGTGTCCAGGTTTTAATCCATGTCCTTATTAATAAGATTGAATAAAATAAAAGAGAGTCTGTACTCATCATTCCTGTTAGGGCTTTCTAGAACTCCATCCATTTCTCCTTGTCTTCCCTCTTTCTTCTTTACTTCCTTACAATCCTAAATGCTCAACCATGGATTTTTTTTTTTTTTTTAACTAATTTCCAGACAACTCTATGAAACCTGTTTCATGGATAAGGAATCTGAGATGCAGCGAGGTGCAGTGACTTCCGAGTGAGAAAGCTAGAATTCAAGCCAGGTTATGTCTGACTTTAAGGCCACAGAATCGGGAGATGGGGCTGAAGGGGGTGGAATTTGGCCTCTGCCTGCAATTCCTGTCCATCCTGAGGACCGAAGCATGAAGGTGGCCCCCAGATTGGCCTGTTCTGGATGATGCGCCTACCCTGGACAGGCTTCTCCACCCCATTACCGAAGCTGGGCCCCTGCTCCCTGTCACACTGGACAGGCCCCATGGAACCCAAGGGGCTCAGTGATTGATGAGAAAGCCAGCCTGTTGGGACATGGGATTCTCATTCAGTAGCACTTAAAAAAAAAAAAAAAAAACTACACTATAATGTTGTGATAGTTTCAGGTGAGCAGCAAAGGTATTCAGCCATACATAGATGTGTATCCATTCTTCCCCAAGCTCCCCTCCCATCCAGGCCATCACAAGCTTTTTGTTTTCTGTTTTTTCTTTTTTTAAAATGTTTATTTATTTATTTAGCTGCGCCAGATCTTAGTTGAAGCCTGGGAACTCTTATTTGTGGCATGTGGGTATTAGCTCCCTGACCAGGGAGTGAACCCAGGCCCCTGGCATTGGGAATGCAGACCACCAGGCCACCACGGAAGTCCATCCAGCAGCACTTTACGTGCCTAAGGAGCCCCTGGCAGGTGGGTGGCACCCTTCCCTATTTTATACCAAAGCACGGCTCAGAAAAGTTCTGTGAGTCTGGCTGGCCACACCCTGGGTCTGAGCCTGGCTTTGCGCCCTGGCCCGCCTCTCTGCATTCTCCCACTCACATCCTTTCGCAGCCCCGCCTGTCTCCTCTGTTTCTCTCTAGGGCAGGCTGGGCTGACATTAGCTTCTCGTGCTATCTCTCCTCACACTGCCAGGGGCCGAAAGGTATTCAAGGACCAGGGGGGCTTCAGGCCGAAGGGGCAGAAATGTCAGGACACAGGACACACTGGTGGGGTCTGTGTGCCAGCGCGGCTCCCTTCAGCGGAGGCTGGCACTGGGCAGCAAGAGTAAGGCAGGCCAGCCCGTTTTATCATTTTCTGTTCTTTCTCTTTAGCATAGACAATAGATGCTAGAATTCTCTGGCCTCTCTGAAGACTCCAGAGGTTAGTTTCCTATTCTGCCCACAAGCCCACTAGCAGTGACCGGCTTCCTGGTTGCTTTGGAACTGTATGCAAAGGAGGCAAGATATTGGAGTAGAAAGAAGCCTGGGTTAATTTCCTAAGGAGCTCTGGCAGTGGGTGGCTGAGTAACCTTAGGCAGATGAATTGACCTCCCTGATCCTCAGTCTTCTCTTCGGCATGGTGGTCTCTTTTTCATAAAGCTGTCATGAAGATTCAACTAGATAATGGACACAGGGTAGTTAATGTAATGCTTGGTACATGGTAATCACTCAGTAAAGATGAGCCCACCATTACTTTGGTAGAAATGGTGTTGTTATTAGTGATGGAAACCTTGGTGGAGGGTCCAAGATCAAGGTGGAATGGGAGTAGAGGTGAATGAGGAAAGAACGTTCTTTCCCTAACTTACTGGCTACCCTCCCAAACTGCACCCGCCCCAGGCCAGTTCTGGAAATGCCAAACAATTCTTGTCATTTATTCATCCTGGGGAGACAAGGTGTTCTCCAGGCCCACTTGGGCTTGGCTTAAAAGGATGGACACCCACACACCCTCACTCATGCTCCCTCCCAGTACCTGGAGTTAACAAAGCCAATAGCGAGGGTGTCACAGAGTTGCCCTGAAAGCACCTTATCAGAAAAACGGAAGCTTTTGTTTGCAGATTGCAAGAGCTAATTGCATACAGACTTACACCCTGACTTTTCTGTATGTGACTCCAGAGGCGCTGTGACCCTTGTTCACTGTTTGGGAGCCCAGCAGTGCTCTCAGCTTCTGGGTTTCAGGAGACTTAGGAATAATCCAGTCCTACTACTCATTTTGGGGGAAATGAAGCTGAGAGAGCCGGAAGGCCCAGATCAAGGACACACGTGCAGCAGCGTCAGGAAAGGGGGCCCGGGAGGGGTGACGGCTTGGACTCAAGGAGCCCTTCTGAGGTTTCAAGTCTGCCTCTCAACTATGGGGTCTTTGGAAGGATATCATGCGACATCTCCCGTCTTTCATCCCCCTGCACCCCGACAGGTCCCCCTGGCTGGTGCCCGATTCCGGAAGCCATGGAAGGTCATTCCCTCCAGCAGAAGTCTCCTCTCTGTTATGGAGCAGAAATGGTCAAGAGAAGACGCGAGAGCCTTTCAGATGACTGTGACTCCCAGGGCGAGGTGGGAAAGATGGGGTTATTGGAGAGGGCCGCTGCATTTATGGGGCCTCTTATCTTTTATGACAAAAATCTCAACTGGGCATCGGGATGCAATAAGAAAGAAAACAACGACTGTAAAGATGGGGTTCAGGAGTGTGGGACTGAGCACCTCAGAAGGGCACCTGAACCCACCGTTGGGGGGTGTCCTTGTAACCCTGAGATTCTCTGTTGTGTTAGGGCTTGATGACATGGAGCTGAGAAATCCTGGTGGAGCTGCTGGGAGCAATTCCCAGACCCACCAGCGTCCTCCCTACTCCTCCCCAACTCAGCCAGCCAAATGTGGGCATCCCCCAGCCGCAGCAGGAGTATCACTTCTCTGCACAACTTCTCCCTCTCCATCCCTGGGAGCAGGTCAGTGGGAGACCTGCGCCACCAGGACCTTTGGAGAGGTGAGATGGGCATCAGACAGACAGCATCAGGGAGAGCACAGGAGGACTTCCTGTGGGCTCTGACTTCCCAGGAGGGAAGATATGTCACAGGCAGAAACAGAAACAAACTACCCAAACACACAAAATCAAACCAAAAGAAAGAAAGAAAAAACTCAGAGAAATTGCAAAAAAAGAGAGTTCCAGTTCTATTTGTTCTCCAATACTATTAATATTTGCAATACTCTCATCCAGGTATAGAAAGAAAAGTCAGGGGCATTGGACTAAAAGGAACGGGGACCCCCTTCCTTAGTCGCGTTCAAGTAGTTCCTTCCCCATCCCCAAAGAGTTTATTAATAGCTATGCTGTACCCGCGGCAGGCGTAAGTCTATTGCCCAAAAGCACAGTTCTTGACCCAGGACAGCCGTTCTGGCTTTGGCTGGCAAGTCCAGCGGGCATTTACTCTCCCACGGGAGCCGGTCCGCTGCACAGCCGCTTCCTCTGTTCACTGTGATGGGAAGCGGGCCGGAGAGGCAGCAGGGACGCCCGACCCCGCCGGTCAGAGCTCGCTCAGGCGATGGAGGCGATCTCGCTGGGCTTCTGCTCTCTGCAGAAGAGAGTCCTGGGGGTGGGCCCGCAGCCGACCTGCTGGCTGGGGTGAGAGCAGAAAAGCAGAGCCAGCAGCAGGGCCAGGGTGACGAGGAAGCTGAGCACCCACCGGATGACGCCGGGGTAGATGAAGGGCAGGATGAGGACGATGAGCAGGACCAGGAGGAGCAGGTGCGCGGCCAGGCGCCGGGCCGCCGCGCGGTTGGCGCTCTCCGCGTCCTGCTCCTCCTCTCCGGCCGCGCTGGGCGGCGCTGCCGTCAGGGCGGCGGGGTTCGCCAGCCCCTGAGGACGGAGCGGCGCCTCCAGGCCCCGCCGGGCTAGCCGCGCCAGCACATTCTCCTGGTCGCGCAGGGTGCAGACGAGGCCCCCGGGGACGGTCGTGACCTTGCGGCACAGGGGGCAGGGGATGGACCAGGCGTCGTCCTGCAAGCACACCAGCAGCTTCAGGCAGACGGCGCAGAAGGCGTGCTGGCAGCCCAGCAACTTGGGCGGCCGGACGCCGCTGTAGGGCTCCCGGCACACCAGGCACTCCAGGTCGCCCTCCGTGGGGCCGCCAGGACCTCCAGCGCAGCCCGCGGGGTCGGAGGGGGTGGCTTTTTGGCAGACCGGCTGGGGCTGCTGCGGGATCTCGAGGCAGGCCATTCTGGGCACCGGAGCCCGCAGGACGTGGCAGCTCACGGCCCGGGCATCGACAGGCAGAAATCGGCGGGTGTTGCTGGGACCCCAAGGCTGTCTGGCGGCAGGCTGGCTGGCTCTAGTCTCCTTCTGCTCCTTCTAGTCTTGAGCCGTCTGCCACCACTCTCCCAGGGCTGCTCAGCTTGTTTCTTGGCTCACGTTGTCCCTTCAGTTATTATTATTTCTTTCCTTGAAACCTGGGGTTAATCAGTAACTCTCCTCCTGGAGACTTTGAATTGCCTGATAGAAGGGCCGTGGGGGCAGGGAGGGCCGGTGCGGGAATCAGGATTTTCCTGTTGGGGCCTGTGCGTCAGGACTGCCCGCGGGACTACCGCTTGTGAGCTTCAGGGTATGTTAGAATCACCACCACCACCACCCCATCCCAGGAATCTCTTTTTTAAAACAACATTTATTTAGGGCTAAGTCAGGTCTTGGACTCCCCTGGCGGCTCAGCAGTAAAGAATTCCCCTGCCATGCAGGAGACGCGGGCTGGATCCCCGGGTCGGGAAGACCCCCTGGAGAGGAAATGGCAACCCACTCCAGTGTTCTTGCCTGGAGAATCCCATGGACAGAGGAGTCTGGTGGGCTACAGTCCACGGGGTCACAAAAGAGTCGGACACACAAGTTAGTGACTAAATGGCGTCCGGTCTCAGCTGCGGTGTGTGGGTCTTCTCTCTAGTTGCAGTGCTTGGGTTTAGTTGCCCCACAACAGGTAGGATCTTAGTTCGCCAACCGGATATTGAACCTGAGTCCGCTGCAGTGGAAGGCAGATTCTTAGACCACCAGGGAGGTCCTCCCAGGAACCTTTCAAAATACAAGTTTCCAAGTTTCCAGGGCCCCAGACCCAGAGATTCAGCAAGGTCCGGATGGAAATCTCAGAATTTGCCCCATTTATAAACGTCATCATGATTCTAACCCAGGTGGATTGTGGGGACCCCGATTTGAGAAACATTGCCATGGGTGGATCTCCATGAAAGGCTTTGGATGTCAGGATCAATGGGAAAAAGTTTGCACTTGGAGCCCATTTGCAAGTAGGCCGCCTTGTGAAGAAGAGAGAAGTGATGGGAAAAGTATTCTGAGTGTCAGGGGGAGAAAGCCCAGCCAAACCCAGTAAAACCCCAGCAGCTCATTGGTATTTATCACCTGTCACGGCCATCTGTTCCTTTACAGCCACGGTAGTTGTATTAACCGTTCCTGATTCCTGAGCTGTGCACGTCACAGACCTAACAACAGGTGTGTTTGTTGTGTGCCAGACACACTGCAGACCCAGGAGTGACACGAACAGCTGCTGTTTATTTGGGCCTCCTTGGAGCTGAGCCTCGTGACAGAGTCCTCACCTGTGATCGCCCCGCATCTTGGCACAGCCCTGGAAGGACGGCGCTGCGGAGGCCTGGAAGCAAAGGCGGGGTGTGGTCAGGGCAAGCCTGCTGGCTGCCCGCCAAGGGCCCTTCCGTGGGGCCAGGACCCCGGGGAGCTACCAGCATGCAAGGTCGGGTTCCCACCTTCTTGGGTCCAGGAACTCAGTCTCGTCTGCTGGTGTGGAGGTGACTGGCCTTCAGGCAGCTGACTCCAGTTAACAGGACGCATGTGGGACTGGCAGATACACACTGCGTGGGGGCTGAGAAATCGTGATTCCTGGGACTTCCCTGGTGGTCCAGTGGCCAAGACTCCATCCTCCCAATGCAGGGGCTGCTGGTTGGATCCCTGGTTGGGGAACGAAGATCCCACAGGCTGCTCGGTGCAGTAAAAACAAGCAAGGTGTTGTTGTTCAGTCACTAGGTTGTGTCTGACTCTTTGTGACCCCATGGACTGCAGCATGCCAGGCTCTCTTGTTCTTCACCGTCTCCCAGAGCTTGCTCAAACTCATGTCCATTGAGTCAGTGATACTATCTAACCATCTCATTCTCTGCCTCCCTCCTCTCCTTTTGCCTTCAACCTTTCCCAGCATCAGGGTCTTTTCCAATGAGTCATGTCTTTGCATCAGGTGGCCAAAGTATTGGAGCTTCAGCTTTAGCATCAGTCCTTCTAAAGACTGTTCAGGGTTGATGGCTTTTAGAATTGACTGGTTGATCTCCTTGCTGTCCAAGAGACTCTCAGAAGTCTTCTCCAGCACCACAGTTCAAAAGCAAACAACAAAAACTCTCAACCTCTCCCCCACACCCTGCCATGATTCCCATAATAGGAAAGAATATGAAAAAGAAAAAAAATTACATATATGCATAACTGTATCACTTTGCTATACAACAGAAACTAACAAGACATTATAAACCAACTATAACAAAAAAGTTAAAAGCTAGGGAAGAAAATGTGATTCTGTGGCCTTGCCCTGAATATCAGAGAGCGGGGTGACATGATCCACTTCCTCAAAGTAATCTCACTGAAGCCACGCTGAATCCAGAAGCATGAACCTGGCCGGCTGCTCCTGCCGCCTGCTGAGGTCCGCAGGGTCCAGCTCCTCTGGCTCAGCGCTGTCCCCACCCCAAGGGGCAGGCCCTGCTCTCCTGCCTCAGGCTCCCCGGGCCTCTGTCTCTGAAACCCACGCCTCCACTCTCTACCCCCTGTCATCACATCTCTCTCCTTCGCCTCCGACGTGACAGCTATTTCTTCCTACTCTACTCTCCCCCAGATCAAGCCGAAGGCTGGCTCAGATCTAGCAGGTCTCCTCCCCATTTCTCCTTCGATGGTGGCCTTTTTTGGGGGTAACTGCTGCTCTTCACTCTCGTTCTGTGTGATTTGCCCCTCTGCAGGAGTGGGGAGGCGATGTAATTCAGGGCAGGCCAATCAGCATATTCACCCTACTGGATAAAAGAAGTGGTTCAGACTTCAGAATGTGAGCTAAGCCAAACCAACGAGATTCAATTCTGGGACTTCTGTTGGAATGACTGACAAGTTTCTCTTTCCGAGCTAGAGGATAGAACCCTTAGTTGCCAGGACCACACCATGTGGCACAAAAGAAAGATGAGAAAAGAATCAGAAAAAGGTCTGATGACATTGAATGCCTAGATCTAGCCATACCTGAAGCCAGAACTCTTTGGATTTTTTTTTTTTTTTTTAGTTATTATAATAACTGATAAAATCCACCCGGATTTTTATTCTTAAGTCAGCTTGAGTTGGATTTTTTTGTCCCTTGTAAGGGTAAGTCATTTGAGTAACATGGCAGTAGATGAAGAAGAGAAGCCTTTAATTGCTTTCTGGCACGGACAATCAAAGTGTACATGGCCAAGAGAACTAGGGCCTGTGGGTTACTGTGCCAAAAAAGACTTTGTGTCTCTTCACTGCTTTGACCTGCACTATATGAAGCTCCTTTCTGTTTGCTAGACCCCAGGGAGGGTTGAGACAGGAGAAGAAAGAAATCTGTTGAGCTGCATTCATTTATAGTAAGAAATAGAAAATCAGGTGGACAGTTCAGTCAGCCTGGCCGGTGACGCCCCCTCTCTTGCTAGCCAGCCTGGTGTATGGGCTAAGTCACTTCAGCCATGTCCAACTCTGTGTGGCCCTATGGACTGTAGCCACCAGGCTCCCGTGTCCATGGGATCTCCAGGCAAAACTCCTGGAGTGGTTGCCATGCCCTCCTCCAGGGGATCTTCCCGACCCAGGGATCTAACCTGCTTCCCTTACGTCTCTTGCATCGGCAGGCAGAGAGATTCTTCACCACGAGCGCCACCTGGAAAGCCGCCAGCCAGCTCTGAGTGGTAGTAGCTCACTCTGTCCGACTCTTTGCGACCCCATGGACTGTGACCTGCCATGCTCCTCTGTCCATGGAACTCTCCAAGCAAGAATACTGGGAAGCCAAATAATAATCAGGAAGGTAGCTGGGTGAGGCTGAAGTCAGACCAAGGGAAGTAATTTGAGGTTAGTGCCTAAAGAATAACCTTTGATGTTGTTGGGCAACCACTGTGAAGAAAACATATATTGAGTATAACAACTCAAGTATTATAGAAATACATAAAGTAGAAAGTGAGAGTTCATCAAGGTGTCTTGGCTTAACCGTTCACACTGGTTTTACAGCTAGGCATCCGGCTCCTGTCGCTTTACTAGCTGCACGACTCCTGACAAGTCTTCTCCACTTCACTGAAGCCCAGTTTCTCATTTTGATAAAATGGAGATGGTAACACTGTAGGAAACTGGGGGAGATTACTTACGGCTCCCCCTCCATAAACCCTGCTCAGGGCAGACTGCGTAATCTACACACATTGCTCCGGAGCTGCCCTCAGTGTGACTGAGCTCATGCGGGGATGCAGAGATAGGGCATTCGGAAGGTCTGCGCAGCCAGTGTTTCTTAAAGAGACGTGAAAGAGGGCAGGACCTGCGGCCTCGCCTGAAGAGGGGATGCCGAGTGGGGGTTGGCATTGACATATACACCCTACTGTGTGCAAAATGGGCTCCCCTGGTGGCGCAGCAGTAAGGAATCTGCCTGCTAATGCAGGAGACGTGGGCTTGATCCCGGGGTTGGGAAGATCCTCCGGAGAAGGAAGTGGCAACTCACTCCAGTATTCTTGCCTGGGAAATCCCGTGGACAGAGGAGCCCGGCGGGATATAGTCCACGCAGTTGCAGACAGTAGGATACGACTTAGCGACTAAACAATAACAACATGTAAAACAGGTAACTGATGAGATAGCACAAGGATAGCACTGGATAGCACTGGGTAGCACAAGGAGCCCCACTCAGTGCCCTGTGGCAACTGAAATGGGAATGGAATCTGAAAAGGGGATATACGCATGTATATGGCTGATTCCATCCCCGAGAAAAAGAAACGCAAAAAGGGAAAATGGCTGTCTGAGGAGGCCTTACAAATAGTTGAGAAAAAAGAGTAGCGAAAGGCCAAGGAGAAAAGGAAAGATTTATCCATCTGAATGCCGAGTTCCAAAGAATAGCAAGGAGAGATAAGAAAGCCTTCCTAGGTAATCAGTGCAAAGAAAGAGAGGAAAAGAACAGAATGGGAAGACTAGAGAGCTCTTCAAGGAAATTAGAGACATCAAGGGAACATTTCATGCTAAGATGGGCATAATAAAGGGCAGAAACGGTATGGACTTAACAGGAGCAGAAGATATTAAGAAGAGGTGGCAAGAATACACAGAAGAACTATACAAAAAAGATCTTCATGACCCAGACAACCACAATGGTGTGATCACTCACCTAGAACCAGACATCCTGGAGTGTGAAGTCAAATGGGCCTTAGGAAGCATCACTATGAACAAAGCTAGTGAAGGTGATGGAATTCCAGTTGAGCTATTTCAAATCCTGAAAGACGATGCTGTGAAAGTGCTTCCCTCAATATGCCAGCAAATTTGGAAAACTCAGCAGTGGCCACAGGACTAGAAAAGGTCAGTTTTCATTCCAATCCCAAAGAAAGGCAGTGCCAAAGAATGCTCAAACTACCGCACAATTGCACTCATCTCACACGCTAGCAAAGTAATGCTCAAAATTCTCCAAGCCAGGCTCCAGCAGTATGTGAACAGAGAACTTCCAGATATTCAAGTTCAATTTAGAAAAAGCAAAGGAACCAGAAATCAAATTGCCAGCATCTGTTCAATCATAGAAAAAGTGAGAGAATTCCAGAAAAACATTTACTTTTGCTCCATTGACTACGCTAAAGCCTTTGTCTGTGGGGATATCAACAAACTGTGAAAAATTCTTTAAGAGGTGGGAATACCAGAGCACCTTAGCTTCCTGAGAAATCTGTATGCTGGTCAAGAAGCAAGTTGGAACTGGACATGGAGCAATGGACTGGTTCCAAATGGGGAAAGGAGTACATCGAGGCTGTATATTGTCACCCTGCTTATTTAACTTATATACAAAGTACATCATACGAAATGCTGGGCTGGATGAAGCACAAGATGAAATCAAGATTGCCAGGAGAAATATCAATAACCTTAGATTTTCAGATGACACCACGATAGTGGTAGAAAGAGAGAGGAACTAAAGAGCCTCTTGATGAAAGTGAAAGAGGAGACTGAAAAAGCTGACTTAACACTCAACATTCAAAAACTAAGATCATGGCATCTGGTCACATCACTTCATGGGAAATAGATGGGAAAACAACTGAAACAGTGACAGACTTTATTTTCCTGGGCTCCACAATCACTGCGGATGGTGACTGCAGGCATGAAATTAAAAAGTGCTTGCTTCTTGGAAGAAGAGCTATGACCAACCTAGACAGCATATTAAAAAGCAGAGACATTACTTTGCTGACAAAGGTCCATCTAGTCAAGGCTATGGTTTTTCCAGTAGTCATGTATGGATGTGAGAGTTGGACCATAAAGAAAGCTGAGTGCTGAAGAATTGCTGCTTTTGAACTGTGGTGTTGGAGAAGACTCTTGAGAGTCCTTGGGACTGCAAAGAGATCAAACCAGTCCATCCTAAAGGAAATCAGTCCTAGATATTCACTGGAAGGACTGATGCTCAAGCTGAAGCCCCAATACTTGGCCACCTGATGCGAAGAACTGACTCATTAGAAAAGACCCTGATCCAGAGAAGATTAAAGGCAGGAGGAGAAGGGGATGACAGAAGATGAGATGGCTGGCATTACCAACTCGATGGACATGAGTTTGGGCAAACTCTGGGAGTTGGTGATGGACAGGGGAGGCCTGGCATGCTGCAGTCCATGGGGTCCCAAAGAGTCAGACACTACTGAATGACTGAACTGATGGCTGATTCACTTAGCTGTTATAGCAGAAACTAACACAGCATTGTAAAGTAACTGTACTCCAATAAAAATTTTTAAAAAAGAAAATTGAGTCCTTCCCAATCTTCAAGTAAAATATAATTTTAAAATTTCTGTGCAAATGTGAACTCATTAATTCTCAGTAAAACTTTTTTTCCGCCCTTTGTAATGCAGTTTCTTCCATCCTGTGCTTCACACAGCTCTGGGGGGTGTAAGGAGTTTGAGCAGGACAGCCTTAGTGTGGTTACAGTTTCAGAGTCTGCTGTGAGTTGGAGAAACCAGAGCCAGGTCTCTTGACAGACCATCTTGGAAATCCCACCATGTAGATAACCACAGACCCGTGCCCTACAAAGACATTTCTGATGTGAGCTTTCGATCTTGTATCAGATTCACTGGCAAAGGCATGAGAGGGCAGTGAGATCATGAGTCACTGATGTCAGTGATAACTGGCCTGACCCTTGCCTGACCTCTGATCTCGATCTTGGCCAAGCCACTCTCACCGCACACCCCGGTGGCCCCAGAGAGCTGTGTTCCAGCAAACACTCCATCACCTCCGCTCCCCTTCTCACCCCAGGCTTGCTGGTCTCTTCACTCACCCTCTTAGTCCAGAATATCCCGCCTCTGTGCTCCCCGGAACGCGGCTGGCTGTGCCTCCGTCCTTCTCAAAGCGTCTGTGTGCCTGAGGGTGGATGGGTCGGGGATCTAGAGGAACAGGATTTGGAACCAAAAAACACAAACAGGATAATGAAGATAAGGGTGGAGAGGGAGGGATCATGCAAGAGAGACAGGGAGGGCTTCGGGTACCAACTGCGGGAGGTTGGAAACACGGAGTGCTTTCCCACTTGCTTTTAAAAAATAATTATGTAAAAAAAATACATTCTTACTGTAAAAAAAAGCTAAAGGAATATTGATGGATTTAAAGAATTTCCTGCTTGTTTTTAAAAAATAATTATGTAGAAAAAAAAATTATGTAAAAATAGATCCATGCTTAATGAAAAAAAATTACTGATGAATGTAAAGAAAAAGATATTAATAACCTGCAGTCTCTCAGCCCACAGAGAACCGGTTTTCATTTTGGATATCCTCCTTTAGCCTTCTTTCTGTGCATGCTTATCCAAAAAAAATTTTTTTTTCTGGATGAAATGGGACTCTGCTATTATATTTTGGTAATCTGTATTTTTAATGAATAGTTTACATGTATCTTTTCCCAGACTAATTAGCACTATCACATCCTCATGAAGGTTGTATGGTATCTTGTTTATTTAAGTATTATAATCTATGGACTTCCCTGGCTGTCCAGTGGTTAAGACTGTGTGCTTCGAATGCAGGGCCACAGGTTCAGTCCCTGGTCAGGGAATTAGGATTCCACAGGCTTCAAAGTGAAGTAAAACAAACAAACACATTTTTTAATTAAAAAGTAAACTTTAAGAATGTTTTTTAGTTGCTCAATTCCCACAAGTGGACTATTCAGGTTGTCTCCATTCCCCACTGTTACTGACAGTCCTATAACTTTCGGAGTGTGTGCGTTCTGGGACATGCACTTTTATATCTGGCCTTTTCAGTCTTGCAAATATGCACAATATCTCCTCAATCGGCCATTTTGGCTGAGGATCATCTGCTGGTTCGGGTCCCAAATTTGGATTTATGCCAAGTTGTGTATGAACCTGATTTAAGACCTGAAGCTTGGAACCATCAACTAATGAGCAATCGATGAGACCACTTCTGTCTGACTCAGAATTATCCCAATGCATCTGTGCCTGGGATTATAGAAATCAGACAGGAAGCCCCTAAGATCACATTTTCCTTGAATTTGGAATGGCTCTAGGGTCTAGACCCATTTCTCACTGCCGGCTCTGAACTTCCTTTCCTGTCCCACCTTTCCCCCTTTCTCTGGCTGGCTCTAACTAACCCTTCAACTTGGGATTCCCCCTTGGCCCACTTCTGACCGCCCCCCGGGGCACATCCGGGGGGTCCTTGAGTCTGCATGCCCTTGGCTGCTCCCTCAGTTCCCGCAGCTAGCCACAGGGAGCCCCGCGTCTGCCCCTGGCCCGGGCTCCCAGGGAGCACCCCTGCCCCCTTGGTGAAGACGGAGCATCTCACGGGTTGTGAGAAGGTCTCGTCCTCACCCTCTGGGTCTTCATTTCGCTGTGTGGGCTTCTCTAGTCGTGGCACATGGGCTATTAGCCCTGTGGCATGTGAGATCTTAGTTCCCTGACTAGGGATCAAACCTGTGTCCCCTGTATTGGAAGGCGAATTCTTAAGCATTTGACAACCAGGGCAGTCCCTCTGCGAGCTTCTAAAAGGCACCTCTGAAAAAAACTGGGGATAAGTGGAGAGGAGGGGCCCATGAATATGGAAAACAATCCATCCTTCACCTGAAATTAGAGAGTCACATGGACACTTGAGTATTAAATACTCCTGGAAATTCTGCAGTTAAAAAACTTGCTTGGTTTTGTTTAATCCTGATTTTATCTCCAATTTATTTTCTGTGGAGCTCTAAAAGAACACTTATTACTGCGTGCCACTCTGGGGTTCTGAGGATCAGCTTAGGAAATGCTATTGGATCAAGCGAAGTCATTAGAAAGTTGTGTTCGACTCTACTTTCTAAAGGCTCTCACTGAGTTGTATTTGGAACTGTTTTGTTGTCTTCTTCAAAAGATACTCCAGGAAATAGGCTTAGGAAACCCATTACAGCCTGTACAGTCAAGGATGTGGCCAGGGACACCTATGTATGATGCCATTCAGGGCCATTTGTACACATGTGTGAAAATCTTCTTCTTGAGCTAAGTGCAGGGAAAAGTTTTGTTTCCTCTGAGGCAGTCTATGTCTGTCCACATGACTCAAGTATTCTGAACTTCATAACTGTAGTTTCCCATTTTGCTTTGGCCACCAGGCAGCTCAACCACAGCAACTCTGGAATAGAACATTTGACATGTGGTCCTGCAGTCCATTCCCAACCCCTAGGTCTAGTTAAGCGTTTCCCTAGTCTTGAAGTCTGATGTTTCTTCTTTGTATTTGTATTTCACTTCTATGCATTTCTTAGAAATGATTCCAAAATGTTTTCCAAAACATTTCTAAAATGACAACTGCACTGAAGCAAATATGGCAATAAGGATTTTATGGTTTCACGGTGCACATATAGAAGTCACATTTATACTATACTGTAGTCTGTTGAGCGTGTAATGAATGTTGCTGTTCAGTCGCCCGGTCGTGTCCGACTCTTTGCGACCCCATAGACGGCAGCATGCTAGGCCTCCCTGTACCTCACCATCTCCTGGAGTTTACCCAAGTTCACGTCCATTGCAGCGGTGAAGCCATCCAGCCATCTGATCCTCTGACGCCCTCTTCTCCTTCTGCCCTCAATCTTTCCCAGCATCAGGAACTTTTGCTGGGTCAGCTGTTAGCATCAGATGACCAAAATACTGGAGTTTCAGCATCAGCATCAGTCCTTCCAACAAGTATTCAGGGTTGATTTCCCTTAAGATTGACTGGTTGGATGTCCTTGCTGTCCAAGGGACTCTCAGGAGTCTTCTCCAGCACCAAGTTGGAAGGCATCAATTCTTCAGCACCCTGCCTTCATTATGGTTCAGCTCTCACAACTGTACGTGACTAAAGAAAAAGATGTACATAACCAAATTAAAAAATAATACTGTTGGAAAAACAGTGCCGGTAGATTTGCTCGATACAGGGTTGCCAGGAGCCTTCAAGTTTTTAAGGAACAAATCATCAGCGAAGCACAATAAAGTGAAGTGCAGTAAAATAAGGTCTGCCTGTATAGGGCGGGAGGTGTGGGGGGGCGGGGAAAGTGTAACTAGCAGCCCTTTCTTGAGGCTAAAGCCCTGGGCTTCTGCCTCCTTCAGCTTGGGCCGTCCTGGATACGACGTGTGCCCATCAGAACACCTCTCCACTTGTCCTCTGCGCGCCACATTCCAGAAAGCGTGGACCTGGGATCCGGACCACTGGACCATGTGAAAATTAATCCTCTCAGGCGTGGCCTGTGACTCATTAAACTGCTCTCCAGGGTGATTGGCCCAAGGTGGGGAAGTTGCCAAACCGGTCCCCCTTTACTCTCAAAATGTCCAGTTCCGGCCTTTGCAGAGTCTCCCGGGGAGGAAGACACTTGATTAGAAATAATAAAAGATCCTGGGCGCTTGGGCTTTGAGTTGGGGTGGTTTGGCTGTTTTTGAGCAGACTGGCAGGTCAGATGGACTTGTGTTCAAATCTTTGTGTGTCTCCGAGCAGCCAACTTAACCTCTCTGATTCTTAGCTTCCTCATCTGCATAATGGAGATCAAAATGTTACTGAGCTCAAGCTGGTACTGCTCACCGCACGGCAGGCCAGCAAGCTAAGAGACAAACTGTAAGGAATAAAGACTTTATTCGGAAAGCCAGCAGACCCAGATGGTGGGCTGGTGTCCCAGAAAACCATCTCCCCTGAGTTCTAATTCAGGCTTCTTCTATATTAAGAAGGGACAGGGGAAATTCCCTGGTTGCCCAGTGGTTAGGACTCTCAGCTTCCACTGTAGGGGACATGGGTTTCATCCCTGGTTGGGAAACTGAAATCCTGCATGCTGAGTGTTGTGGCAAAGAAAAGAAAGAGTATGGGAGTAAGGTCAAACATCTACTGGTTCAAGTCAGACTCTGGAGGTGGTGTGTTCAATTCTTCCTTTCTGCAGTCATTCACAAGCGGGCCTGGTCAGGATGTTTCCTGTGAGCTGAACAAATATATTTTAGCTTAACACTCATTACACGGGAGGCAGGGTTCCCAAAGATGGGCCCTGATGTATAATTTAGGCTTTTAGGCAACATCCCTTTAGTGATTAACTTGTAAAGCAAAAGAAACAGATCCATTATGGAGTCAGATTTGTTCTTCCCTATTACAGAAATAAGGTCTGCGCCAGAAATCTTTTGGTCGTAAGAATCAAAGAACTCAACTTAAGCTAGCATAGTCCACAGAGAAAGGCCATTTCTTGGCTCACATGACTGAGAAGCCCCGAGGAGGTCTGGCTGAAGATGAGCTGGACTGCATCACTCTCATGAGAGTTTACCCTTTGTGAAGGCTTGCACAGAGTAGTCACTGTAGATAAATATTTCTGCATTATGGGTGAGAAAACTAGGTCACAAAGAGGTGAAGTGGCAGCCAGGATGCAAGCAAGGAAATCTGGTTCTACCCACTACCCACTCTGAGTTAGATTCCTCCGTCAACAGCCGGGCATGAGAGGGATCACTGGCACCTCAGATAAAGAGGGAGCCCCAAACACCCCTTTGCGCCCCCCACCATTTCCATCTGGCCTCAGCCATCTGTCTTGAGCCCCAGGACTCATCGCCTGAGGCCCTTTATCCTGGTGTTTGTCAACAATCACTGGGACTCCAGACTCCCAGGTCACCCCTTATCTTGGGTGCAGTAACCTCCAGCGGGCTCTATCATGTCCTTCTCTGCCCCTCCTCTGCCCCTCCTCACCTCCCGCTGTGCCCTCTGGAATTCACAACTGGTGACCAGCAAAAATCCCTGTATCCTGATCCTTCCCCCGGAAGATCCCATCGCCGGTGTGCTCGGACAGGACCCTGGCTCCTGCTCGGGACGCTGCTGACCCTGCTGCCCTCTGGAGCTGCGGCTGCTTTCCCTCCCGCTGCCCTTATGCTGCTGGGCGTGGAGGTGGGCGGCTGGACTCCTGTTCCTGATGGTTGCCTACAGACCCTTCTTCCACGCCTCATCCTCAATCCCTTTCGCTTTGGAGGGCTTTCTGCGTTCTACTGCCACTCTCTTTTTAAAAAATAATTTCATATATTTACAAACATTTATTTGGCTGAGCCGGGTCTTAGTTGTGCCATGTGGGATCTAGTTCCCTGGCTCCCTGCCTTGGGAGTGTGGAGTCTTGGCCACTGGACCACCAGGGAGTGCCTGTGCCATAGTTTATTCATTTGTCCAGCAAATACATGTGGAGCACCAGCTATGAAGCAGTCAGTGGGTTAAGTATTAAGGACACAGTAGTGAATAAGAAAAACACAGTCCTTGTTCTTGGAGACAACAAATAAAGAAAAATGGCAGTGGTGAGGGAAATAAGGAGAATTAAAGCAGGGTGACATGTCATAAGTGACTGGGTGGTTATTTAGATTGCGTGGTCAGGAAGTGGCAATTATGCTGAGATCTGAAGAATCTGAAAGTGTTCAGTCAAATAAGAGCCGTTGATTTGAACGATTATAATGGAAAAGGAGTCAGTTGACCCAGGTCTGTTCCTTGCCCTGCGCTCACTTGTTTTGTGTCTTTGCACAAGTCACTCAGCTGCTCCAATTCCTTGTTCTCTTTTCTTAGAAAGAAAATGGCTCACTTTCACCTGGTATTCCTGAGCAATTTAGTTCTCAGATCATTATGTGAGGCAGAGAAGAGCAGGTGTCTGCAGTGGTAGGAGGTGGGATGGGACGCTGCGCTGACCTGGAGAAGGGCAGGGAGGGTGGCTCCGCACAGGTCCAGGGAGCCAGAGGCGAGCAAGGAGAGGAGAATATTTGCGTGCGGTATCACTTGGTGTGTGCGGTTGGGCCCAAACAGGGTGAGCAGGTATTCTAGCATGGAATGTCAGAGCCTAGTGGGATGAGGAGACAACTGCACAGGGTTGAGGTGGTGGTTTGCTCGAGGTATTATAAGAGATAAAGATTGCCCAAATATAGAAATATATGAAACATTAGGAAATCAAGGTGATGTCCCTGAAAATGTCAGAGTAAAGACATCTGAAATTTCTTGTCTTTATAAAAGCAAAAAGGAAATAGGCAAAAACGGTCAGAATCAATTTTTTTTCAGAGCTCTAGAAATTAACCAAAAGCTTGAAGCAGTGCAGGGGACATTTATTCAAAAAAGATGTCTAAATCTTAGTAAGAACAATAAGCCCTATGGTATTTTTCTGACTGCATGGCTTGTAGGACCATACTTGCCCAACCAAGGACTGAATCTGGGCCCACGGCAATGAAAGCCCGTGTCCTAGCCACTGGGCCGCTGGGGGATTTCCTATGGTATTTGAATGTATGCTAGCCCCGTCAATCTCTCTGGCTCTGTGGGAGCCAGGAAAATTACAAGCCCACAATCTCAGTAGAAACCAGCAGCCAGGAAGTTGATGGAGAGGGAACAATAGGGCTGGAGAGCCTTCAGAATATTACTCTCAGATAATTGCCATTATTTGATTTGAATGGTGGTTAACTGGAAGACCCCACTTGTAAGGCTGTTTTTATTTGACTTTCACCCCGTTTGAAAGTCCTTTTTTCCAAAGGCCTTTGTCAGAAACACTTAGAGGGAACTGTTGAACCTTGTGACTACCCAAGGTAGTGAATAACAGTTGGGATAAGCAACAGGCTAAACAAAAAGCTGGAAAGGAAAAGTTAGGGAATGAGATAAAATTGTAGGGCTGTGAAGAGCTCTGGCATTTTCCTGGGAACCTAGAAAATCATGTGCATGAGAGAGCCGTGAGTCTGTGGTTATCTACGTGCTCAGGAAAAACTGGGAAAGATCTTAAGCTCTTCTTTAAGCTTGTCCTTGAGGATCTGCACAAGAAGGAAGTGAAGACTAAGGCGAAGCTGTCCGCTGTCTGGCTAAATCTTGAAGCACATACATAAAGCCCCATGGCAAAGACTGGGAGACTTACAGGTTCTTAGTGTTTAAGGAAATGTCTAATTATTAACTGACCATTAAGGTTACCATGCAAGGACTTCAGTTGCCACTCACAGCAACAAATAAAGATTTCCCAGAATTAGTTAATAAAAGTCATGAAACAGCAATAGCAAAAACAATAACAAATATCAACAGTAAGCCTTAGAGAGGAGCAATCTGACATCTAGAATTGCCACATTATATTATTTAAAATGTCCAGTTTTCAACCAAAAATTAAGAGACATGCAAATAAATAAGAGAGTATAGCCTATACACAAGGAAATAAAGCAATTATAGAATCCTTCCTTGAGGAAAACCCAGATATTGGACTTACTGGAAAAAGGCTTTGAATTAGCTATTTAAATATATTCAAAGACCTCGAATAGCCAAAGCAATCTTGAGAAAGAAGAATGGAACTGGAGGAATCAACCTGCCTGACTTCAGGCTCTACTACAAAGCCACAGTCATCACTGGCACAAAGACAGAAATATAGATCAATGAAACAAAATAGAAAGTGCAGAGATAAATCCACGCAAGGCTTCCCTGGTGGCTCAGAGGTTAAAGCGTCTGCCTCCAACGTGGGAGACCTGGGTTTGATCCCTGGGTCGGGAAGATCCCCTGGAGAAGGAAATGGCAATCCACTCCAGTATTCTTGCCTGGAGAATCCCATGGACGGAGAAGCCTAGTAGGTTACACTCCACGGGGTCACAAAGAGTCGGACATGACTGAGCGACTTCACCTCACCTCATGGACACATTATCTTTGATAAAGGAGGCAAGAATATACAATGTATTAAAGACAATCTCTTTAACAAATGGTGCTGGGAAAACTGGTCAACCACTTGTAGAAGAATGAAACTAGATCACTTTCTAACACCACACACAAAAATAAACTCAAAATGGATTAAAGATCTAAACGTAAGACCAGAAACTATAAAACTCCTAGAGGAGAACATAGGCAAAACACTTTCCGACATAAATCACAGCAGGATCCTCTATGATCCACCTCCCAGAATACTGGAAATAAAAGCAAAAATAAACAAATGGGATCTAATTAAAATTAAAAGCTTCTGCACAACAAAGGAAACTATAAGCAAGGTAAAAAGACAGCCTTCTGAATGGGAGAAAACAATAGCAAATGAAGCAACTGACAAACAACTAATCTCAAAAATATACAAGCAACTCCTGCAGTTCAATTCCAGAAAAATAAACGACCCAATCAAAAAATGGGCCAAAGAACTAAATAGACATTTCTCCAAAGAAGACATAAAGATGGCTAACAAACACATGAAAAGATGCTCAACATCACTCATTATCAGAGAAATGCAAATCAAACCACAATGAGGTACCATTTCACGCCAGTCAGAATGGCTGCGATCCAAAAGTCTACAAGCAATAAATGCTGGAGAGGGTGTGGAGAAAAGGGAACCCTCTTACACTGTTGGTGGGAATGCAAACTAGTACAGCCACTATGGAGAACAGTGTGGAGATTCCTTAAAAAAACTGGAAATAGAACTGCCTTATGACCTAGCAATCCCACTGCTGGGCATACACACTGAGGAAACCAGAATTGAAAGAGACACGTGTACCCCAATCTTCATCACAGCACTGTTTATAACAGCCAGGACATGGAAGCAACCTAGATGTCCATCAGCAGATGAATGGATAAGAAAGTTGTGGTACATAATACACAATGGAGTATTACTCGGCCATAAAAAGAATACATTTGAATCAGTTCTAATGAGGTGGATGAAACTGAAGCCTATTATACAAAGTGAAGTAAGCCAGAAAGAAAAACACCAATACAGTATACTAACGCATATATATGGAATTTAGAAAGATGGTAACGATAACCCTGTATGCGAGACAGCAAAAGAGACACAGATGTATAGAACAGTCTTTTGGACCCTGTGGGAGAGGGACAGGGGATTTGGGAGAATGGCATTGAAACATGTATAATATCATATATGAAACAAATCACCAGTTCCAGGTTTGATGCAGAATACAGGATGCTTGGGGCTGGTGTACTGGGGTGACCCAGAGGGATGGTACGGGGAGGGAGGAGGGAGGGGGGTTCACGATGGGGAACACCTGTATACCTGTGGCGGATTCATGTTGATGTATGGCAAAACCAACACAATATTGTAAAGTAATTAACCTCCAATCAAAATAAATAAATTTATATTTAAAAAAAGAAAAATAATAATAAAAAAATAAAGTGAGCCCATAAAAACATAGGATGTTACTGGGAATCAGGATTTCCACAGGAGGAAAAGAGAAATAAAAGTATATAGTACATGAAGAAAAGAACTTTCAATACTATGTAATGCAAGAAAAAACTTGCAAAAGTATATAACGCAAGAAGAGAAAGAACTCTGTATTACTGTCTTTGAACTGTGAGTATTAGTACAAATTCATGCTTTCTAAAAACACGTATTTCCTTTTTCTTAAGAAATACACAGTGAAGTGTTTGGGAGTTTCATATTATTTGCAACCTGCTTTCAGATGATGAAAGAAGAAGGAAATGTTCATAATACTAAGAGAGAAAGCAAATATGGCAGGATGTTAACAGTTGATAAATCTAGATAAGGGGAATATAGGTTATCGCAATACTGATCTTTTAACTTTTCTGTGGCTTGCTAATACTTTAAAAAACTGATAGTGGGTTGATAAGTACACTTGTATATCTACAGAATATCTTAGAAGGACCCATAAGGAAGTGGTGGTATTGGTTACCTATGAAGTATCTCTGAAATTTACTGCCAACTTCTATGTCTCTTTCACCAATTCCACACTACCATTTAGATTTCTACTATTTAGATTACTACTATTTAACAGTAGTAAACTATGGTAGCTATTCGGTCTCATTTGCTTAGCACCCTTTCCCACCTGACAGCCACTTTGACCACTTATTTATTCTTTTACTTCTTATAAGATGAGAAATGGCCACTGGAAATCAGTGGTGACCTTAGAAAGAGCTGTTTTAGCAAAGCAGTAGAGCCTGACTGCAGTGGGTTCGAGAGACAATGGAAAAAGAGAAACTGGAGTCAGTGAGCATAGACATTTTCTAAAAAAGAATTTTGCTGTAAAATAAAAGAGAGAAATGTGGTGGCAGTTAGTTAGAAGGGAAGTAACCTTTGAAGCGGGTTTGGGGTTTTTCTTTTTTTTTTTTTTTCACTCTAGATAGGAGAAACAACTACATGCAGGGAGGGAACTGATGACTCAAGGAACAGAAGGAAGCAGAGTTTGAGCAATATTCTTGAATAAAGAAAGAGGACTCTTAAGCACACATGGAAGTGATTGGCTCTCTCATTCCCACCAACAGAAGAGAAGCAAATATGCTAGAACACGGATGGGCAAATAAGGTAGTAGGAGACTGTGGCAGTTTTCTTCTGATTCAAAGGATTCAGGAAGAGGTGCTGGAGGTTTGAAGAGAGAAGAAACTTCACAAAAACAAGCATCAGAGTGAGAGGACCAGGGACATATGATCAGCTGGGTAATACTTAATCAAAGGTCTATTTCAGGTTAGAACCATAACTTTAGTGACACCAGTCAGCATGGTTGAATTTTCTTTTTTTCAGCCACTTTCAGCTATTTGAGGGCATTCATGGAGTAGGCAGAGTTAGATTTAACAAGGTTCTGGTTGATCAAAGAGAGAATTACAAAGCAGGAGAGAGACAAAGAATATTGAGGGTATGAGGCAATGGTTAGAGACTGTCCATGTAATGTAAACTGGATAAGGGGAAAGTGATAACATAAAGGGGATGAGGGACAAGGAAAAGATGACAGAATCTCAGCAGGGCTGAAGGTGCCACTGGATCACTAAATAGAGTGAGCCAATAGGACGGAAGGTGATGGTCAGAGTGGGATGTTTGAAACTGAGATTATGTTATTAGTAACAACTAGATTGAGGCTTATGACTGGAAAAGCAAATGGCTAAGACAGGGTGGAAGGTGGAGAGGAGACCCAGGAAATGAGAGGAAATGAGAGGTCAAGGTGTTTGAAGGATCTTCTCTGAGAAGGCTTCCCTGGTGGCTCAGACAGTAAAGCCTGCAATGCAGGAGACCGGGGTTCGGTCCCCTGGAGAAAGCAATGGCAACCCACTCCAGTACTCTTGCCTGGACAATCCCATGGACAGAGAAGCCTGGTAGGTTACAGTCCATGGGGTCACAAACAGGCAGACGTGACTGAACAACTTCACTTTTTTTTTTCTTTTTTTCTTTCTTTCTTTCTGTGAGAATACTGAAATCAGTCAAGAATCTTGATGGAAGGAGTGTTAAGTAAGTGACAATAAGTTAAGAACTGAATTTTTTCAAAAAGCGAGGCAGAGTGAACCAGAAATCAGAAGATGACTTTAACAGGGACAGGTAGAGGAGAGCATGTGAGACAACGTGAAACTTAAGCTTGGATGCGGACTTTTTCAGGGAAGATGAACAGTGAATGATCAAAAAGCAGCAATGAAGAACAAGAAAGACAGCTAATCCACCTTCAGAGACCCTAATGGCGTAAAGGTTTTGAGAATGAAATCAGCAACCATTCAGTAGGACTTCAGGGGAAAAGTGTGATCAGGGGTGTCAGGTATTGGTCAACACAGGAAGGCAAAGAGAACTACTTTCACAGAAGATGCTGAAGTTATCAGAGAAACCACAGTGGCAGAACAAAGCTTCTGATCTTGGTACATAAATCTTATATGTGGTCAAAAAAAAAAACAAGTGGCTTTTGCGCAAATGTAAGAAAAAGGAGAGAGTAAGGGAGGTAGGAAGGAAAGAGGAGAGGAAAGATACACAAATGACAAACACAATTTATGAAAAGATGCTCCACATCACATGTTATCAGGGAACTACAAACTAAAATAATGAGATACCACCACACATCTATTAGAATAGCTAAAATCTCAAACACTGGCAACAACCAAGTGTCAGCAAGGACTGGAGCAACAGGAATATCCAGGAATATCCAGGAATGCAAAATGGCATAACCACTTTGGAAGACAGGTTGAAAGTTTCTTACAAAACTGGACATACTCTTACTGTGTGATCCAGTAATCATGCTCCTTGGTATTTATCCAAATGATATGAAAATGTATGTCCACATAAAAAGCTGTGCGTGGGAGCTCCCTGGTCTGGTGGTTAGGAATTGGCACTTTCATAGCCATTGGCCTGGGTTCAATCCCTAGCGAGGGAACTGAGATCCCACAAGCTCCACAGCACACCAAAAAAAAAAAAAAAGCTGCACATGAATATTTATAGCAGGTTTATATATAACTGCCAACATTTGAAAGCAACCAAACTGTTTTTCAGCAGGTAAATGGATAAACAAACTGTGTGCCTTGAACCAAACTGTGTCCCCCCGAAATTTAAAAGCTGAAGCCCCTGATAAGACTGCATCCAGAAGTAGGATGGTATTTAGGAGGTAATCAAACTTAAATGAGGTTACAAGTGTGGGGCCCTTATCTGCTAGAACTGTGGCCTTATAAAACTAAGAGCTAGATCGATCTACCTACCTCTCTCTTTCCTTCCCTCCTTCCTTCCCCTTCCACCCCTCTGCCTTGTGAGGACACAGCAAAAAGATGGCTGTCTGCAAGTCAGGAAGAGAGGTCTCACCAGAACCTGACCATGCTGGCACCTGAAGTTGGACTTCGGCCTCCAGAACTGTCAGAAAATAAATTTGTATTGTTTAAGCTACCTAGGTATTTTGTTATGGGAGCCCAAAAGACACTGTGGTACATCCATATAATGGAATACTTATTCAGTGCTGAAAAGAAATGAGCTATCCTGTCACTAAAAGACAGAGGGATCTTAAATGCATTTTGCTAAATGAAAGAAGCCAATTTGAAAATGCTACATACTGTATCATTCCAATAATATGACATTCTGAAAAAGGCCAAACTAGGAGACAGTGGAAAGATCAGTGGTTGTAGAGGGCTTTGGAGGAAGGAAGCAGAGATAAATAAGTGGAGCACAGGGAATTTTTTTAGGGCAGCATAACTACTTCATATGATACTATAATAGTAGACACTGACATTATGCATTTGTCAAGACCCACAGAATGAACATGGAGAAAGCAAGGGAGTTTCAGAAAAACATCTGTTTCATTGACTATGCGAAAGCCTTTGACTGCGTGGATCACAACTGTGGAAAATTCTTAAGGAGATGGGAATACCAGACCACCTAACCTGCTTCCTGAGAAATCTGTATATAGGTCAAGAAGCAACAGTTATAACTGGACATGGACCAACCAACTAGTTCAAAATTGGGATAGGAGTGTAAGGCTGTATATTGTCATCCTGTTTATTTAACTTCTATGCAGAATACATCATGGGAAATGCCAGGCTGGATGAATCACAAGTTGGAATCAAGATTCGCAGGAAAAATATCAACAACTTCAGATATGCATATGACACCAATGGTAGAAAGTGAAGAAGAACTAAAAAGCCTCTTAATGAGGATGAAAGAGGAGAATGAAAAAGCTGGCTTGAAACTCAACATTAAAAAAACTAAGATCATCGTATCCAATCTCATCACTTCATGGCAAACAGAAGGGCATAAAGAGGAAGCAATGAGAGATTTCCTTTTCTTCAGCTCCAAAATCATTACAGATGGTAGCTACAGCCATGAAAGTAAGAGACGCTTGTTCCTTGGAAGGAAACCTATAACAACCAAGACAGTGTATTAAAAAGCAGAGACATCACTTTGCCAAAAAAATCCATAAAGTCAAAGCTATGGTTTTTCCAGCAGTCACATATGGATGTGTGAGGTGGGTCACAAAGAAGACTGAGCACCAAAAAAATTGATGATTTTGAATTACGGTACTGGAGAAGACTCTTGAGAGTTCCTTGGACTGCAAGGAGATCAAACCAGTCAATCTTAAAGGAAATGAACCCTGAATATTCATTGGAAGGACTGTTGCTGAAGCTGAAACTCTGATATTTTGGCCACCTGATATGAAAAGCCAACTCACTAGAAAGACCCTGATGCTTGGAAAGATTGAAGGCAAAAGGAAAAGCGGGTGGCAGAGCATGAGATGGTTAGAGAACATCACTGACTCAATGGACATGGATCTGAGCAAACTCTGACGCCATGCTGCAAAGAGTTGGATATGACTTAGCAACTCAAAAACAACAAAAAAGCAACATAGAGTGAACAGAGTGAATCCTAATATAAACTATGGACTTTACGTAATGATAATGTATCAATACTGGCCCATGAACTGTACCAAATATACTCCATTAATGCAAGACACTACCAATAAGGGAAACTTGGGGGTGGGGAAACTCTGTACTAACCCTTCAATTATTCTGTAAATCTAAAACTGTACTAAAAATAAGCTCTATCAAGTATTTAACAATAATTCCACTGAAATAGAATTTCAGCACCCATAAATAAATCTGTTCTGGAGTGGGGCCATGCTCAGTTTATACTGCCCACGGCTGCTTTCATACTGCAACTGGCAGAACTGAGGAGCTGGGACAGAGACCACATGACCACAAAAGCCTAAAACATTTACTATCTAGACCTGTACAGAAAACACTGATAGGGCCTCCTAAACTTCATTACCCAACAGAAAAGGAATATGCACATCTCGTCACAGGCTGTTCTGAGTAAGCCATTTTTAATTATTCAAAGTTGTTAGAATCACAAGTTCTAATTACATGATCTGATTTTAAAATTTTAACTGGCTAGGAGAAGGCAATGGCACCCCACTCCAGTATTCTTGCCTGGAAAATCCCATGGGCAGAGGAGCCTGGTGGGCCACAGTCCATGGGGTTGTGAAGAGTCAGACACGACTGAGCAACTTCACTTTCACTTTTCATTTTCATGCATTGGAGAAGGAAATGGCAACCCACTCCAGTGTTCTTGCCTGGAGAATCCCGGGGACAGAGGAGCCTGGTGGGCTGCCGTCTATGGGGTCGCACAGAGTCGGACACGACTGAAGCGACTTAGCGGTAGCAGCAGCAGGAAAGACTGGGAGAAGGAAATGGCACCCCACTCCAGCACTCATGCCTGGAAAATCCCATGGACGGAGGAGCCTGGTGGGCCACAGTTCATGGGGTTGCTAAGAGTGGGGCACGACTGAGCGACTTTACTCTCACTTTTCACTTTCATGCATTGGAGAAGGAAATGGCACCCACTCCAGTGTTCTTGCCTGGAGAATCCCAGGGACGGGGAAGCCTAGTGGGCTGCCGTCTATGGAGTTGCACAGAGTCAGACACGACTGAAGCGACTTAGCAGCAGCAGCAGCAGCAGCAGCTTGTAATACAGAAAAAAAATCAAATCAGTGAAGTACCTGAACACCCAAAATGGCAACTCCCAGAAAAAGAACCCACATTCTACTGAGAAATGCTGGCAGAAAGTAACCTTTCACTCCAGCACCTGCAAAACCTGTACTACTTACTGAACACCTGAGGAATCAGAAGTAAAATGTTCTATTAGGGGAAGATTTAACAGTGTCAAAAGAGAAGCTTGGAAAACCATGGGAAATGGTATATTCAGGGAGGGGCAGGGCAAGACACCCGAGCTGAGTCAGTGAACCTACTACAAAGAACTGAACGATCTGTTAAAGAACATTAAGAGAAGGAGTCAACAGATAAAATTAGTCAAGAAAATGCAGCCTGAGTATCAGAAGACTTAATAATGCTATCAGGAAGTATCCCACAGTTATAGTTTAAGAAACATCATGATCATATAATAGTTGACTAGCTGAGAAAACAGATCCTAACTATCCAATATACTAGATTCATCAATAACTGGGGGATATCTTGGTAAGAATCAAATGTGCAGAAATAATTTAGGAAAGCAATATAAAATAGTGACTAAGTTAAAAGGCTTTGGAGGTAGACAAACGTAGTTCTTATCCTGCTTCTGACACTCACTAGCTATAAGACTTTGAGCATTCATTTTCTCTCAGCTTCAGTTTCCTTATCTGTGCATCTAAGAGCTTAGCAGAGCACCTCACACAAAATGTTTAATATATGACAATTGTTCCTATTGTAATAGGAATATATTTTCCAAAGCCAAATATATTTTCCGAAGCCAAATACAGTAGGCTTATACTGTATAAGATTATACTAGGCTTATACCACTTACACTACAAGTACACTCTTAAAAGAGACAGTCTAGTTTTTCCAACAACTCAGAAAATCTACCCAAGGATTGAAATAAATCTCTAATAAATAATCTCTAATAATCTCTAGTATATAATTCAAGAGAAGTTCTGCCCTTGGAAAATCAAATGAGAACTTCAGTTCAACAAAGAGAACTGAGATTACACTCTTGCTACTGACAATGATGGTCCAATGAAAAGATGGTCAGTCTGTATTTCCCCCAAATTTTAAAGGTGATGAATGGTGTAGATTTTAGGTTTGCTAAAGGACTCATTCGGAGAAGGCAATGGCACCCCACTCCAGTACTCTTGCCTCCAGTACTCCTGCCCCATGGGCAGAGGAGCCTGGTAGGCTACAGTCCATGGGGTCGCTGAGTTGGACACGACTGAGCGACTTCACTTTCACTTCTCATTTTCATGCACTGGAGAAGGAAATGGCAACCCACTCCAGTGTTCTTGCCTGGAGAATCCCAGGGACGGGGGAGCCTGGTGGGCTACCGTCTATGGGGTCGCACAGAGTGGGTCACGACTGAAGCGACTTAGCAGCAGCAGCAGTAGCAACAAAGGACTCATTCAGGGAAGTATACAACCCCAAATTCACACTGAAGCTCAAGAACAGTGTAAGTACTACTCTGCTAAGATAAGAATATTACTATCCTTATAAGGTAAGGAGAAGTTTTCTTTAAACAAAACTGGATGATAAAGCTTCTCTACTCTTATTTCGACTACATTGCATTCCTACTCTTCCCGCCACAAAGCCAAACAAAATATCCGTAACAAGCAAATTCGGAATTGTATCCGGAAAGCAATCAGGATTATACCCATTTATAAGCGTTAGGTGTAGATGAACAGCAACCTGAGGTCAGCAGCTAGGGTGCTTTGCTTCTCTGCCAATATGGACATCAGCCTCGATCAATACTGGAAGCTCAGAAAAGGTTTGTCTTCTTTCAGACAAACCAAAAGTGTACATACACGCACAAACATTCCACGGCAAGCATCGCCCACATCGCACACTCTGAGAAAAACCCTTGCAGCCTTTTTGGTGGTCACGGCCATCCTGCCCTAAGCTTCCTAATGACGTCGTATTCGCCGCACCAAATCATCACCTGGTACTTTCCCAGAGGAAACAGCCAAACACGATAGTAATTCCAATCAGGCAGTATTTTACACTCATGTCGCCAGGACAGACACCGACAGGTTCTGCTATACTCTACTAGGACCACGGACGGAAGCGATGAGTGACCCTCGCTTCCCCGACAGGATTCGTCCACACCTGTCACCGAGAGGGCGCGGAAGCAGGGAGGAAGAAACCTGGCGCCACCCCTGACACAGTCTCAGATCCCACTCACCCCAGTCTTCATCCGGCCGGTGAGGGAGTCCCGGACTAAAAGGTGACTCCATGGTGCCGGCAACGCCAGCCGGCTCCCCCGAAACACACGTTCCCCTGCCCAGTAACTCGGTGACTAGTCCTGGGACGGCGGCGGCGAGCGGACAAAATACCCCGTAACGCTGACGCGACGGTGGCCGAATGGAGACAAACTGCTTCTGCCGCACGAGGGACGTCAGAGCCTGAGCTAGTTTTTACACAAATCGCTGAGCAAGTATTTTTCCCTTTTGGAATTTTCGGCATTTTCTGTTCTGTTGTTTTAAGGAAAAAAGAAAGACGCAAACACTACGTCGGTTAAATAAAATATATTGATAATATTTCGAGAAATGGGGAAAAACCCATTCTGAACATCGTCCCCTTTCATTCCACAGTGGAGATATATCAAAACAAAATTTAGAGACTAAGACAGTAAATCTGGTTTAATTTTAATAACTCACTATGAGTGTAAAAATTCTCCATATACACAAATGTGTGGAAGAAAAATACACAACTACTCTTCCACATTCGTTAGAGCTTCCCCTCTACTGGCACAACATCTGAGATAAGCAAAAATACTATGAATCGTACTTCTAGAAAGCCTACTTTTATTTAAGCAAATTTAAACACAAATATAAAAGATGAACGTTCCAAAAATAAAAATCAGCTCACCGCCTTAAATATACATTTCCAAAGCATAGCATCTAGTAGAGCGAGTCCTCGAGACCTTACCCAATCTTTTTACTACTAAAACGTATGGATCGATTTTGTTTTAAAAAATCCACCTACACCACAAACTCTAACTGAAAACTTGAACTGAGTTTGATGAAAGAGTTTCAACACCGCTACTTAAAATTTCTTTTTAAAGCATTTCAGGGGTTGAATATTTAATAAAAGCCTCCACCTTAAGGACACGTATGTTCTATGCGTGAGACAGGGTGCTCAGGGCTGGTGCACTGGGATGACCCTGACGGATGGGATGGGGAGGGAGGTGGGAGAGAGGTCAGGATGGGGAACACATGTACACCCATGGCTGATTCATGTGAATATTATGGCAAAAGCCACCACAATATTTAAAAAAGGAAAAAAAGAACACGTATACCTCTAGGACCAAGTGGAATCTTTCCCTCGGTTACTAAACAAAACAAGCGCTTCCCAGAATCCTCAAAACTCCTCGTGGCTGGATGATTACTACGGATTACACAATCCGGAATATACAGAATCGCCCTGGGACGCATACCCCCCAAAAAAATCACAGAATTATCTTACATTAAAGGTGATTCTTTCTGTCATTGGCTAACTAATCATTTTTCATATCAGGTGAAATTTATAAGATTTTTACTCTCACCCAACTGCAAATTCAAAAATTGCCACAAAAACGAAAATCACCGAGAATCTTCAATATCCACCACATACCTTATTTTTTTTTTTTTTTTTTTTTTAAAGAAAATCGCCGTGACTTAACTCCAGCAAGTTTTCGGGTTTTATTTATTTATTTTTTTTTATTCAAGTGGAGATAATAATAATACAAAACAAACCGTATGCTTACCACCAAGAATAAACAAACATAAACAATTTCCATTTTCACTTCAGGTTTTTCATAAGAAATTAAACATTGCAGATTAAGGTGAGCTACGTTGTTTTCCTCTGCTTCTTTTCCCTTCGTCCACACAGACATAAAATTCTATTACGAATTTTATGGTAACCATTAAAGTCCATTTTTATGTTTAAATATGCGTATAGATACATACATTTAGTGTTGTTTTGGGGTATTTTATCTTCCCTGGTGGATCAGAGGTTAAAGCGTCTGCCCCCAATGCGGGAGACCCAGGTTCGATCCTGAGTTGGGAAGATCCCCTGGAGAAGGAAATGGTAACCCACTCCAGTATTCTTGCCTGGAGAATCCCATGGACGGAGAAGCCTGGTAGGCTACAGTCCACGGGGTCGCAAAGAGTCGGACACGACTGAGCGACTTCACTTACCTACTTGGGGTATTTTAATTTACATAAATGTTTAATGACTCATCATAAGGACAAATCTTCCTACCCTGGTCTTTCAGAAGAGGAGTAGATAGCATGAAGATAAGATGTGGCCCCCGATCTGAGACCTGTGCTTCTTCTTGGTGGAGAGGTGGGCGGTGGAAGGACGGGAGGAGGGGAGCCCTCCCAGGGCTTTTCTGAGGTGGGAAGGTGCTTCCTCCTCAGGCCAGGGAACGCTGACCTAACGGCACTGTCCTCCGTCCAGTTTGGGTCCAGACATCATTCCTAGTCTTCTCCAAGTCAGTTTTCTCATTCAACATTATTTTTTTATATGTTTTAACTGTTATATGGCATTTCCATAAATTTTTTCATTTCCCTACTGATGGACATTTGGATGGTTTCAACATTTTACTGTCACATAAAATATATCCTCGTATGGGTATCCTTGTGCATATATGCAAGAATGTCTTTTAAGGTACTTGCTGGCTCATGAAGTAGGAGTACCAAATATTTGCCAAATAATACCAATTTACACTCTCATTCAGTTCAGTTCAGATCAGTTCAGTCGCTCAGTCGTGTCCGACTCTTTGCGACCCCATGAATCGCAGCATGCCAGGCCTCCCTGTCCATCACCATCCCTCGGAGTTCACTCAGACTCACATCCATCGAGTCAGTGATGCCATCCAGCCATCTCATCCTCGGTCGTCCCCTTCTCCTCCTGCCCCCAATCCCTCCCAGCATCAGAGTCTTTTCCAATGAGTCAACTCTTCTCATGAGGTGGCCAAAGTACTGGAGTGTGATGAAATCACACCGCTAGATGTAATCAGACTTTTATTTTTTGCCTGTGAAGGGTGTGACTATAATTTACATTCCCCCTGACCATTAAAGAGGTGGTACATCTTCTCATATTCATTAAATTTTATTTCTTCTGTAAATTGCCCATTCATATCTTTCATAAAATTTCCTACTGGATTTTCTTTCTCTCAATGATGTGTACATTTAACCCGTGTGTATGTAGCAAATACTTTCTCTGAGGTTGACATTTGTCTTTGTTTATGGGATTTTTGTCCTCTAGGTTTTAATTTCAATGTAGTCAGATTTATCAATCTTTTGTTAATGATCTCTGCTATTTGTATATTGCATAAGAAATCCATCCCTCTCCTGAGGGAATTTTTCTTTCCATATTTTTAGTTTCATTTTACACATCCTTTTTTTAAAAAAAAAAAAAATTAATTCAGTTATTGCTGACATATAGTAACACTATTGACTTTTTACAGCAATTTTGTATTCAAAAACCTTACTGAATTATGTACAGTCAAATGCTCAACCACGGAGCTATATCCTCCTTACTGTAAATCCTCTAAATTTTCTGTATAGAAAGACTTCTTGTATGTAAACATTAACATTTTAAAATCTAGTTTTTATTTAACATCATTTTAGATGAAGTGAAAGTTGCTCAGTCGTGTCCAGTTCTTTGCAACTCTGTGGACTATACAGTCCATGGAATTCTCCAGGCCATAGTACTAGAGTGGGTAGCCTTTCCCTTTTCCAGGGGATCTTCCCAACCCAGGGATCCAACCCAGGTTTCCTGCATTGCAGGCAGATTCTTTACATCTGAACCACAGGGGAAACACATCATTTAAAAATTAACCTTTAATATGGAAATTTTCAAGCAAACAAAAGAATCTGTGGAATTCTTAAGTCTTCATTTGGAGGAACTCCTGGCAGTCCAGTGGTTAGGACTCTGCATTTTCACCACCAAGCACTTTCACTGCTGTGGTTTGGGTTCAGTCCCTGGTTGGGGAACTAAGATTCCACTGTGCAGGGCCAAAAGAAAACAAAAACATCATTTGTCCTGTAAATTTTTTCACTTGGTGAGATTCCTGATTGTAATATCTAGAGGTTTGATAGGTTTTGGGTTTTTGTTTTTTCATTTGTTTCTGCAAAATCTTTTCTTTGGAGACATTTTTTAAAAGAAACATCAATGTTCATTAAGAAATATGCTGTCTGTAGATCTTTTTAAATCATACCTGTTGAATCTTATAAATAACAATTCATTTGCTTTCAACTTAAACCCTTGGCAGAGAAATAAAATTTCCAAGAATTTTATGTCTAGATCCATACCTAGAACTCTACTCTGGCATCTGGTAATGTCTCTTCCCACAGGTTAAGAATCCATGATGCCAAAGTGATGTGCACAGCCAGGACATATACCCCTTCCAGACACACTTCTGATACACAAATAGCTCCACGCCGTGCTCAGGCCTCTGACCTCCTAAGGACTATGACAGTAGTGTATGCCAGGAGTGTAGACAGCTTAGAAATGTGAGGTTAGGAGTCCAAATAACACATATGCACAGTGTCCCCGTGGATAAATCCAGGGGTAGGGAAAGAGAGGCAATCTGTGGGTAGGAGCCAACTCTCACTGCATTGCTATATTTTGTCACAAAACTTCCACAGTCAGAGAATTCTAAATTCCAACGTCTTCCAGGTCATTATGAAGATGTATTTGTCAAAATAAGAGATTAAAACATTTTTAATAGTTTAGTAGCTTTAAGTTCTAAATATTGACAAATAGAATGTAAACTTCAATTTTGTACTGTCCGAATCCTGCCAATGTTGGTAGAATGCCTGACTAGTGAATTTGTAGCCTAAAAACTGCATTTCATCAGTACTATTAGATTTTACAATCTGATTGACATTTTCAGTGTATCTTCAAGACAAATATCACCCTGAACAGTGAACTCAAACAATAAATATAGAGGTTAAAAGACCAGATTTTGGAGTAAGTCAAATCTTATTTCTAATCTAGGTTCACTTGATAGCTATGTAACTTTTGAGGAAGTGACAATCTTTCTGAGCCTGTTATGACTGTAAAATGGGAATAGGGTCTATTTCAGAGCTGTTTTGAGGATTAAATATATATTAAGTTTTTAGGATAGTGACTGGCACAAAAGCACTTAATTAATTGCAGCTATTTTAAGAGAAACTGTTGACTGGTAGTGGCTGCTGCTGCTGCTAAGTCCGTCAGTCGTGTCCGACTCTGTGCGCCCCATACACGGCAGCCCACCAGGCTCCTCCGCCCATGGGATTTTCCAGGCAAGAGTACTGGAGTGGGGTGCCATCGCCTTCTCCGAGGCACTATATAAAGTTGTCAGCATTGTATCACAAAAATCCTCGGAAAAACTCAGATGTGTATCCTATCATTATCTCTATTTTAGGGAAAAACGAATTAAAGCTAATGCAATGTCCTTTCAAACAACCCTGTCAGGAGAGCAAATATATTAATCTCATTTCATGAAGCAGCAAAGGCAATGGCACCCCACTCCAGTGCTCTTGCCTGGTAAATTCCATGGTCGGAGAAGCCTGGTGGGCTGCAGTCCATGGGGTCGCCAAGTGTCGGACACCACTGAGCGACTTCACTTTCACTTTTCACTTTCATGCATTGGAGAAGGAAATGGCAACCCACTCCAGTGTTCTTGCCTGGAGAATCCCAGGGACGGGGGAGCCTGGTGGGCTACCGTCTATGGGGTCGCACAGAGTCGGACACGACTGAAATGACTTAGCAGCAGCATTTGATGAAGACTCAAAATGACTCAATTTTCAAAAGACCCGCTCACTTCCAAGAAGATGGTGATCAGTGGAGCCAGATTAGAGCCACTCTCTAATAATTCGACTTCAGTACTGTTTTCACTGTACCACACTGCCTCTGAAAAAAGGTTAATATTGCTGTTTTCAACAAATGTGTAAATTCAAATGTTTTACACTGGTATTCCTAAATATTAAAAAGAATTCTTTTTAGAGAACAAAGGCATAATGGATTTTCTATCTATCCCCCACACCCTGCCAAAAAAAGGAAAAAACAAAACACTGACTTTAAATCTGAAAATCTTGCTTAGAGGATGTTTCACAAAATTTCAAAATTTACATTAATAGTCACGTATCCCAAAACGATTCCTCACTGGCAAATACTAATTATCATTCAAAAAATATACTCTTTTGTCCATTCCCCTGGCAACAATGTAAATTACAAGGCAAAGGTTTTATCTAGTTTGTTCAATGTATCACCAAATTGCACACAACAGTGCTTAATAACTAGTTACTGAATTGACAATTATAAATTCAAGTAAAACCTATGTAATTTTCTGTGTCAGATGCCACAGTGTCATGGATAGGTAACTTGAACAGTATGAAACTGCTGCTACTCAACTACTTTTTACCTACAAAGAGGCAAAGGTTCAACCTAATTTTTAATAATCTTTCTGGAAAACATTACAAAGTAAAGAGGTAAACATCTATTATGAAAGTTAAGACAGAAATGGAGAGATTTTTTCTCGTAAGAAAAATGTATTAAATGAAAGTTGCCAAAGGCTCCATGTCCTATTCTGAGATACTCTCAAGAGTCAATTGTAACAGTCCCACCCTTTTAAAGAGGATGGTGATTCACATTTCTTTGTATGTAAAGTAACTTCCATGTTGGTGTTTCTGTACATATAGATACACTCACATATGAAGATATGCAGTATGTATTAAGAACATGGACTACTTTATTAGTTAATTCTGATCTCATGTAAATGTTCAAACATCTAATCAGGTGCAATTCTAACTATTATCAATGAGTAAAATAAATTCCAGTCTCCAGAGATCACATTAAAAAGCTAATCTGGACATATTTACCTTTCCCAATACTCTAACACACCAGGCTAAAAAGGTGATTGATACGCAGTTACTCCACATTAAATTTTCCCCATCATTAGAAACATACCTAACATTAATATATTCTTTAAGCAGATTACTTCCAGAAGTATCTTAAACATGTTTTTCTAAAAACTCAGATAACTGGGATTCCAGAACAAAAATAGAAAAAAGACATTTTAGTCAGCATTTTACTGATGTCCTTTCCTTCTACATTTCCAAGAAAAATCCAGACTTACGTAGCTTCACTAATGTCCCTTAAAAGAAAATGTCAAAACACATCCAAGCAAATTTGCTTTACATTTCTAGAAATAAAAGGATGTCACTTAAATATGACAGTTTTAAGTTTTTGGACATTATTCTGTCCATCTAGAGGAATTCATAACTAACATTCCAAAAATCACAACTTTAAGGAAGTGACATATGTGTAATTATGGCTGATTTGCATTTTTCTACAGCAGAAACCAACACAAGATTGTAAAGCAATTTTCCTCCAATTAAAAATAAATTTTTTTAAAAGATGAGAAAAAATCACAACTTTTAATATATATGAAATAAAAAAAGTATCCAGGTTATAGAAGATTTTAATATCAAAGTATAATTTACATGATTAAAAAGTTCTGATTTCTATACAAAGTAATCTACTTAGACAGTATAAGAAGCTGACAATGTATAATTTCTAAGTAACATCAAGTGATTTTATCTTCTTGCATTGCAAATGAAATGTTAATAGCCTAAAAACTACACAATCTGCCATGGATGACAATAAGGAAGAGTAGTACATATCAGCAAGTCATCAAATGTAACAAGTTCCTGTTTTTCTTGTTTGTGATCCCCAAACCGGCAGCATTCGCGTTTCATCCACTCTGCTCTTATGTATTTGAAAAGCGGGTGCTATCCATCTGCCACATGAGCACTGTTCACCATACCAGTTGAAAGAACCCAACTTGGCATTGCATTTGGGGCAGAGAAGCTAAAAGAAAACAGACGTGTTACTTTTTCTTTCACTTTTATATAAAACAAGTAATTATCTTTGGTAACAGATCATGGTAAGACATGGTAAGACATGGCTCATAGCTTCAAGGAGTTGATGATCTAATCAGTGAGATGAAATGTAATGGCAATTTACTATAATGGATAGTAGACTACAATAATTGTTAAGTATGTTGTACTCTGGGAGTATAGAGAAGGAATAAATTAATTCCAGAATGAAAGGAGAAAGGTGAAGACTGAAGCATGAAACAGAAGGTTTCATGACTGTGGCACATATGGTGACTTTTTTTTTTTTTTTACCTAAAGACTTAAATTGTTGTTTCTAATTAGCTAGTTCTAAGACTAGAGCATTTCAAGCAAACAGTACAGTAACATGAGCATACCTGATCCACACTTTAAATACAGTCATCATAAACAAGATGAGACAGAAAAATCTTTCATTATCCACACACCATATTATGTGTTTACCTTTAAACCAACTATAAAGAAAGTTTGTACATAAAACTCAGAACTAAAATTGATTACACAGATATCTACACGTTTTTAGTTTGACAAAATATACCACATTCCTCAAAACAATTAAACATAAAATTACTGTATGATCCAGTAATTCCAATTCTGGGTATATACTCAAAAGAAATAAAAGCAGGGACCCAACAGATATTTGTATACCCATGTTCATAGCAGCATTATTCCCAATACCCAAAGAGAGGAAGCAACCCAGATATCCGTGGATAAATGAGTAGACAAACAAAATGTGGTATACACATAAAATGGAATACTATTCAGCATTAAAAAGGAAGGAAACTGTGACACATGCTCCAGCATGGATGAACCTTGAGGACATTATGCCAAGTGCAATAAGCCAGCCACAAATTTATGAGGCACCTGGAGGAGTCACATTCATAAAAACAGAGAGTAGAACAGTGGTTGCCAGGGGCTGGGGAGGAGGGGGTGGGGGATTAGTGTTTAATGGGTAATTAGTGTTTAATGGGTATGGCATTTCAACTGGGGAAGATGGTGGTGATGGTTGCACAATGTGAACATTCTCAATACTACTGAATTACACACTAAAAATAGTTAAAATAGTAAATTTATGTTATGACTATTTTACCATAATTTAAAAAAATCACGTTCATAATATATGTATGTCAGGCCACTTGTGCTGTACACCTTCAACTTATACAATGCTGTATATCAATTATATCTCACTAAACTGAAAAAAAAACTGTGTATCTCAAAGCTGAGATAAGCAACAGACTGGAGAAAACACCTGCATTTTGTGAAACACTAGACTACATAAACAGCTCCTAAATTCCTTAGAAAAAGACAAAACCCATGGAAATGCACCAAGGATATGAAGGAAACTTCCTGCAAAACAAAGTATAAATGCCTGATAAGTAAAGATGTTGGTCTCAGCAGTAGTCATAGAGATTCAAATTAAGACACCCTAGGTTTAATGACGGAGAAGGCAATAGCAAGCCACTCCAGTACTCTTGCCTAGAAAATCCCATGGATGGAGGAGCCTGGTAGGCTGCAGTCCATGGGGTCGCTAGGAGTCGGTCGTGACTGAGCGACTTCACTTTCACTTTTTGCTTTCATGCATTGGAGAAGGAAATGGCAACCCACTCCAGTGTTCTTGCCTGGAGAATCCCAGGGACGGGGGAGCCTGGTGGGCTGCCGTCTATGGGGTCGCACAGAGTCGGACACGACTGAAGCGACTTAGCAGCAGCAGCAGCAGCAGCAGGTTTAATGAATTTTTTCATCTCATAGACAAAACCTTAATGATTTTATAATATCCATATGCCAAAGGTATGGGGAAATGAGTACGTGCATTCAACGTTAGTGAAAGGCAAATTTGTGTGGGCATTGTTAAGGTCAGCCCAGAATATTAGTAATATTTTAAAATGTACACTCTTCAAGCCAGGAATTCCACTTTTAGGTATATATTCTATATGAAAATAAATTTATAAATAAGTATGCACATATGTGACCTAGAATATTTCACAAAAAAATAAATGCCTTTATCTTGGGTGCTTTCCAGATTAAATAAAAGCAGCAAGGGAATTCCCTGGGCATCCAATGGTTAAGACTCCACGCTTTCAATGCTGAGAGCCAGGTCAGCAAACCAGGATCCCATACGCCACAAGGGGCAACCAAGATAAATAAAAACAGCAAGGCAAAAACATAAGCCACAAAAGAAAAAACAGATAAAGTGGACTTCAACAAATAGTATCAAGAGTAGGAAGTGACTTCTGTACAAGGTTTATTTGGTAGTGATAAAAATGGTGACAGATTCTAAAACCTGTGAACATATTAAAAACCACTGAACTGTGTACTTTCCATGGGTGATTTATATGGCAAGTGAATTATATCTCAATAAACCAGCAGCATCTGAAAACATGGGTTTGAATATAGAGTACCCCTTCTAGGCAAGACATTAACTAATGTAGATTAAGTTTCCTCGTATATAAAATGTGAATATGTATCTATTCTGTTTTATAAAATTATTGTATTCTTCAAATGAAATACAGTGAGAGTTTCATAAAAACTCACTATACAAACTTAGATAATCTTTAAACATCATTACATCTTAGATTAAGAATATCTTTACATTAATATCAAGTAAACCTAAAAGACAGTTGTAGCTGTCACAGGATGCTCATATGAGCTGCATTCTTTAGAATAAGTAAGAAATGAAAAAGAATCTCGTAACAAACATATAAAACCAAAAGAATCAAGAAAACAGAGATACATAGAGCCAGAGGAGAAAAAAGGAAGATTAAGAAGAAATTTTAAATCTAATTTTAAAATCCATGATTTTCCCTACTTCTTACAAAGCTCAAGTTTTGCTAAATATATTCTAATTTGTCTTAATTTAAAATATAAATATAAACAATAGCCTTAAAAGGAATTAACTGAGACCAAAAGCTCTCAACCAAAAAGTGGATCATTATTTTAGATCACTTGGTTTTTATTTAACTAATTTATCTTTGATAGAATCTTGCCTATACTACAAAGACACAATCTTTAGAAAGAAAGCAGTTAAGATGGAGTAAAACACTAGTTAAAGTATGGTTTAAAATGAAAGAAGGAACAAAATACAGATGACATAATAAAACTAAAGAAAGTAAAATGCGTTCTCACCTGTCCATCCATCACTCCCAACAAAGTGGATTCCATCCACTGTACAGGTTCAATGAAGTAAGATGTACACTGGGCCTGATTCCCTGTGGAAAGCATGGGGGATGCCGTCATCCTCTTGTGGGCAAAGGCTGTAGGACCACTTCCTTCATTATGATCCAAAATGCTAGAACTTCTAAATAAAGATCGCCTACAACCCCCAAACAAACAAAAACATTAATGATTTCCAAAAGGATGGAAAAATAGATTAAAAGTGCAGTATTTCTTAGAAGCCAAATTAATATAACAATGCTTATGCTATTTTAATTTTTGATAACCTCTACAAGTAACCAACCAGATAACTTTTAAGAATTCATATTCTTCTTGAAACCAGATCTGAATATGAAATTTCTGTATTATTCCATTCTTCCTACAAGATTTTAAGAAACTGAAACTTTCAGTACTTTTCTACTGAGACAAAGTAAAATCTCCAGAGGATACAAAATATTTTACCTGCACTTTCTACATTTGTAGAGACCCCCATCTTTTAATCCTTGTGAAATGGCAGATGGGTCAACAGCAAAGAGTTCTTGAGGTAAGTTCTGCAATTCTATGTAACATAAAATGTATCCATTTGTCAATATCAACTCTGCATTTTCAGACAAAATTCAGTTTGTGTCAAACTGAGGCAAGTTGCTCAGTGGTAAAGAATCCACATGCCAATACAGAAGATGCAGGTTCGATCCGTAGGCTGGGAAGATCCCGGGGAGAAGGCAATGGCAACCCACTCCAGTATTCTTGCCTGGGAAATCCCATGGAGAGAGGAGCCAGTCCATGGGGTCATAAGAGTCAGACACAACTTAGCAACTAAACAACAAAATGCTAATCTCAGAAATTTAAAACAATCTCCCCTGTTGAGAAATGAGGACGAGGTGGGAGAGCACAGTGATGCAGCCCTTGGCTTCCAGGCACAGACTGCCTGACTTCAAATTCGAGCCAGCCATTTACAAACCATGTGACCCTGAACAAGCTATTTCTTGCTAAACCATGGTTTCAAAATGAAGTAAAAGTACCTGCTTCAAAAGTGAAATAACGCACCTGAAGCATCTAGTGTCAGAGTAAACTACATCTAGAAAGGACCGAATGTGCTGTGCTTAGTTGCTCAGTTCTCTGACTCTTTGCAACCCCATGGACTATATAGCCCACCAGGCTCCTTAGTCCATGGGATTTCCCAAAGCAAGAATACTGGAGTAGGTTGTGATGACCTCCTCCAGGGGATCTTCCCAACCCAGGGATGGAATCCAGGTCTCCCGCACTGTGGGCAGATCCTTTACCCAGGCTGAGCCACCAGGGATGCCCACAAAGGACTGAATACATACTGCCAATTATTACTTACCTGGATACTTCTCTGTAACCTTTTGTAAACGATATTGTTTATAAACTGCACTGGAGGTATCTACTTCACAGCCCATTGCCTGATATAATTTCAGTTGCCACTCAAACCCCTCATTCATCCTGCAAGGGCAAACAGATACAGAGTTAAATTTTCTTTAAATAAATAAAACTGCATCACAGAAGCAGACTTATTACTGTAACAAGTAACTCACTTGGCCTCTGGCTTGACAGTCTTAAGGTTTTCATAGGCTTTTTCAAAGGTAAGCTGGTCAGTCTTCATCATAAAAGCGGTTATTACAGTCACACTTCGACTGACCCCTGCATGACTGAAAAAGAAACCTTTAAAATATCAAACAGCAACAATTACAAAAACAAAAAAAATCTACCCTCTACAAATGGTAAAGTCTGTCTGCTTCTTCTACTCAAGTAAATCCTTTGCCTCTTAAATACTACTGCTGTACAAAAGAAGTATTCCTTTATTTCCTTATTCATTTTTAATTCTGAACCGTGTGAATGCATTACCTACTGAAAAATAATCACACTAATTTTTTGTGCATGTGACTGGTGATAGAAGCAAGATCCGATGCTGTAAAGAGCAATACTGCATAGGAACCTGGAATGTCAGGTCCATGAATCAAGGCAAATTGAAGGGAGGCCTGGCGTGCTGCGATTCATGGGGTCGCAAAGAGTCGGACACGACTGAGCGACTGAACTGAACTGAACTGAATGGTTTCAGAACAAATCTAAATTCTTTTACTCTTGGTTTTAAAGGCCCTAGAGATCTGGTCCCAAACTTCTATTTTATCACTAACTTATGTTCTTTATGTAATATTTATAACAAAGGCTGGCTGTAAAATTGCTGACTCACTAAGCGTAAACTGTTGTAATTACACTCTTTCTGCCACTGCTACATCCTCATCAATTTTTCTCCCCCCAAATCTCCCCTACATCGGCCAAGCCTGCCTCAAACTAAAACAATGAAAATAGCCTGTTCTCCCTCTGAAGTTTGAACAACCTTAACCTCTGTTAATCTCTTACTACACACCTCGCATCCTAGTCTCCATTTCCTCAGTATGTGTCTGGCTACTCGAGAAGAGATTTAAACTCTTTAGATGTAGAGACTTAGTCATTTATCTTAAGATTCCTCCTACCCTCGAAAACTCAGCGGCTGCAGAATGAACCAACACAAACAAAATGAATGAAAAGCCTGCGCGTCGTCAGGGGACCGTGTCCTGCCCACTCGTCTCTCTGACACCAGCCTACGCAAGAGGGTGGCGGTCCCGGCGGACCGACGGCCCTCGGGTCCTCTTCGGGGCCCTGGGAGGGAAAGGTGGGCCAGGGCAGAAGCGTGGCGGGGTTGCTCTCCGCACGGTCGCGACCACTCACCAGTGCACCAGCACTGCGCGGCCCTCGGCGCGAGCCTGGACGATGAAGGCCACACAGCGGTCCAGGTGGCTGAGCAGGTCGGTCTCGGGTCTGTCCAGCGCGGGCACGAAGAGACGCCGGAGACCCTCGACCCCAGCCCCCGTGCTGAAGTTAGGCTCCTCCGAGTCCACCGTCAGCACTGCCGTGACGCCCGCCTCCCTCAGGTGGTCTGGCTCCGCGACGGCCGCGGCTCCACCCAAGAACAGCCCCGGACGCACTTCCAGCATGTGCCTGGCAGAGCGGGCCCGGCTCTGGCTGCTGCTCTGGGGCTCGCAGCCATGGCTCCCGTCCTGCGCCTCCAACATGGCGGCGCCCGGAGGCCGGGCTGCGGCGGGCCCTACCACCGAGTAGGCAGTCGGCTAGAACGTCCTTACTGTAGGACCAGCCGGTCTGACTTGCGCCGCTCCTGCCTCGGAGGATTTCGTCGACCGCGGGAATGCGGACTTACTGGGGAAGGTGACGTGACTTCGGCCTGGGCGGAGCTAAACCCCATTCGCCGCGGCTTCCGAACACTAAGGCAAATGCCTACAGGGTTTCTCAGGCTCTTAGTGTTGAGAATTTACTAGATTTCTGCAGAAGCAGAAAATGGATTCAAGTTGAAATGATGGTCCCACCAACTGAATCAGTACCATAATCTTATACATTTGAAATACAACACGTTTACAATACGTATGAGACCATTTGTTGGCAGTTCTCTTGTGACTTTTACCAGTCCTAACTGTTGCTTCCTGACCTGCATACAGATTTCTCAAGAGGCAGGTTAGGTGGTCTGGTATTCCCATCTCTTTCAGAATTTTCCACAGTTTATTGTGATCCACACAGTCAAAGGCTTTGGCATAGTCGATAAAGCAGAAGTAGATGTTTTTCTGGAACTCTCTTGCTTTTTCCATGATCCAGCGGATGTTGGCAATTTGATCTCTGGTTCCTCTGCCTTTTCTAAAGCCAGCTTGAACATCAGGGAGTTCACGGTTCACGTATTGCTGAAGCCTGGCTTGGAGGATTTTGAGCATTACTTTACTAGCATGTGAGATGAGTGCAATTGTGCAGTAGTTGGAGCATTCTTTGGCATTGCCTTTCTTTGGGATTGGAATGAAAATTGACCTTTTCCAGTCCTGTGGCCACTGCTGAGTTTTCCAAATTTGCTGGCATATTGAGTGCGGCACTTTCACAGCATCATCTTTCAGGATTTGAAATAGTTTGACTATAGTTCCATCACTTCCACTAGCTTTGTTTGTAGTGATGCTTTCTAAGACCCACTTGACTTCACATTCCAGGATGTCTGGCTCTAGGTGAATGATCACACCATTGTGATTGTCTTAGTCATGAAGAATTTGTACAGTTCTTCTGTGTATTCTTGCCACCTCTTCTTAGTATCTTCTGCTTCTGTTAGGTCCATACCATTTCTGTCCTTTACTGAGCCCATCTTTGTATGAAATGTTCCCTTAGTATCTCTAATTTTCTTGAAGAGATCTCTAGTCTTTTCCATTCTGTTGTTTTCCTCTATTTCTTTGCATTGATCGCTGAGGAAGGTTTTCTTATGTCTCCTTGTTATTCTTTGGAACTCTGCATTCAGATGCCTATATCTTTCCTTTTCTCCTTTGCTTTCGCTTCTCTTCTTTTCACAGCTATTTGTAAGACCTCCCCAGACAGCCATTTTGCTTTTTTGCATTTCTTTTCCATGGGGATAGTCTTGATCCCTATCTCCTGAACAATGTCACAAACCTCTGTCCATAGTTCATCAGGCACTCTATCTATCAGATCTAGTCCCTTAAATCTATTTCGCACTTCCACTGTATAATCATAAGGGATTTGATAATCATAAGGAAATATTAGGAAGATCCTATTATAGGATTTGGGGCTTCCCAAGGGGCACTAGTGGTAAAGAACCCGCCTGCCAATGCAGGAGACTTAAAAGACCTGGGTTCAATCTCTTGGGTCCAGAGGATCCCCTGGAGGAGGACATGGCAACCCACTCCAGTATTCTTGCCTAGAGAATCCCATACACAGAGGAGCCTGGCGGGCTACAGTCCATAGGGTCACAAAGAATTAGACACAACTGAAGCGACTTAGCATGCATACAGGATCTGAGCTTATATTAGATGAGTTAGGGCTAAGGGGCTATGGAAGCAGGATTTTGCTCTGGATTGGATGCTATCAGAAGTGGGGGTGATTCTATGATTCAGTATGTTAATAAATCTTACCCAAGGGAAAGAAGGCTAGAGAGACTCTAAAGCTGTTATTGGTCGAGAAATAGCAGTCATGGTACTTGCATAAAGACAGAAACATGGGCCAATGCAACAGAATAGAGAGCCCAGAAATAAACCCTTACATATATGCACAAATGATCTTTGGCAAGGGTACCATGACCAAACAATGGCTTTGTCAACAACTTTTTGGACATGACACCAGAAGCAATAAGTGGGACTATATCAAACTAGAAAGTTTCTGCATAGCAAAAGAAACAATCAACAAAAGGAAAAGGCAATCTACAGAATGGGCAAAAATACTTTCCAACCATATATCTGATAAGGAGTTAATATCCAAAATATATAAAGAACTCACACAACTCAACTGCAAATAAAAATAGAAAATGGGCAGAGAAACTGAAAAGAGATTTTTTTTCTAAAGAAGACATACAAATGGCCCACAGGTACATGAAAAGATCCTTAATATCACTACCCAGCAGGGAAATACAAATCAAAACCATGATAAGATATCACCACACACTTGTTAGTATGGCATTAAAAAAAAAAAAATAGGTAGCATGTTGGTGAGGCTGGTGGAGAAAAGGGAACCCTTGTGCATTGTTGGTAGGACTATAAATGGATATAGCTACTCCGGACACTGTATGGAAGTTCTTCAAAAACTTAAAAACCAGAGCTACCATATAATGCAGCAATCCCATTTCTGGATATAATCCAAAGGAAATGAAATTAGAATCTTACAGAGATAGCTGCACTCTCATGTTATTCACAACAGCCAATACATGGAAGTGACCTAAATGTCCATCTAAGCATGGATGGTAAAGATGTGATTTATATATTATGAATATATATTCATATATATATATGTGAATATATTCAACATATATGAATATATATATGAATGAATATATATGAATATTGAATGAATGAATATATATGAATATATATTATTTAGCCAAATGAAAGTAGGAAATCTTGCCATTTGTGATAACATGTATAGAACTTTGAGAGCATTATGCTAAGTGAAATAAGTCAGAGAGAGAAAGACAAATATTGCATCATATCACTTACATGTGGTAACTGAAAAAGCTAACTCAGAAACAGAATAGAATAATGGTTGCCTAGGGCTGCAGGGAGGGAGAATTGAAGAGTTGGCCAATTGGTATAGAGTTTCTGTTTTTCAAGATGAAATGGTTAAGAGGGTAAATTTCATGTTTTTTCATAACTTTTTTTTAACAGCAGTTAGTCATTTTAGCTAAAATAGAGGTATGTTTGGTATTTTGTAATTGGACAATGTTCATGTTCTGTCTTATTCAGACATAATGATGCTGGTCTTTGTCTTACTTCGTCATGATCTCAGAGTTGCCTTGTCTGATGTTGATTTTCTGTGAAGTTGTTTATGTTTAGCAAGACAGGAAAAAACACCTACCTGTGAGTGCCTGGCCAGCTGTAGCAACACTAAGGAAGATCTACTTCATAGTACCAAGCCAGCTCCTGGGTGCCAGGGGTCTGCTTTTCTCTTTCTCATATATGACTTCATGATTTTCAAAGAGATTGAGACTTGGGGCAGGAACACTTGACCCCCATCTAAGTCAAATGGAGGAAGCAGCAACTACTTGTGCTTGGAAACACTTAAGTGGGCAGCCTGTAGGGATAGAGGAAGAGTGTATCTTCCCTTACTCCCACCACAGGCTCTGAACCTCTTAAGGGTAAGGACTTTGCCTTTTCATCTTTGGGCTAATGATGCTGATTATTCAATCTTTCGAATGTTAGAAATGAAAGGGAAAGGAGTACCAGAAAAGACACTGGACACTTCCCTTTCAGTGGCATATCCTTCCCCATCCCAAAGGCTTTATCTCAAAGGCTCACTCAGTGTTTTTGCTGCAGAGTCGTGTTAGCAATCTTTTGAGACCGTGGTTGAATCAACTCAGCCTTTCTCACTTTATGGTCCTGGAAATATCTCCTTTGTGTCAGGCTCTACAGTAGATGCTGAAGCTACAAAAGGAGTAAGAGTCTTTGCCCTCGAGGAACTTAGAGAAAAACTGGAGTAAAAGATAAAAAAAATAGCCTAATAGTGTTTTGACAGGAGCAAGGGCAAANCAATCTTTTGAGACCGTGGTTGAATCAACTCAGCCTTTCTCACTTTATGGTCCTGGAAATATCTCCTTTGTGTCAGGCTCTACATAGATGCTGAAGCTACAAAAGGAGTAAGAGTCTTTGCCCTCGAGGAACTTAGAGAAAAACTGGAGTAAAAGATAAAAAAAATAGCCTAATAGTGTTTTGACAGGAGCAAGGGCAAATCACTAAGAAGAATGCCGGGGGTGGCATGTATGGAATATACGAAAAATACTGAAATATATGGATCAAACTATTAACAATGGCTATTTCTGGGAGCTGACATGAGGAGACGTACATGATAGGGTTTATACACCTCTTCCTGTATAATTTCTTAATACACTTCTTTCTGTATAACAGTACATGGACCATGAACTTCCAGATGTTCAAGCTGGATTTAGAAAAGGCAGAGGAACCAGAGATCAAATTGCCCACATCCTCTGGATCATGGAAAAAGCAAGAAAATTCCAGAAAAACATCTACTTCTGCTTTATTGACTATGCCAAAGCCTTTGACGGTGTGGATCACAGCAAACTGTGGAAAATTCTTCAAGAGATGGGAAGACAAGACCACTTGACCTGCCTCCTGAGAAATCTGCTTGCAGGTCAAGAAGCAACAGTTAGAACTGGACATGGAACAACAGACTGGTTCCAAATCAAGAAAGCAGTACATCAAGGCTGTATATTGTCACCCTGCTTATTTAACTTCTATGCAGAGTACATCATGAGAAGCCCGGCTGGATGAAGCACAAGCTGGAATCAAGATTACCAGGAGAAATATCAATAACCTCAGATATGCCGAAGACACCACTCTTATGGCAGAAAGTGAAGAAGAACTAAAGAATCTCTTGATGAAAGTGAAAGAGAAGAGTGAAAAAGTTGGCTTAAAACTCGACATTCAGAAAACTAAGGTCATGACATCTGGTCCCATCACTTCTTGGCAAATAGATGGGGAAACAATGGAAGCACTGACAGACTTTATTTTTGGGGACTCCAAAATCACTGCAGATGGTGACTGCAGCCATGAAATTAAAAGACGTTTGCTCCTTGGAAGACAAGCTATGACCAACCTAGATAGCATTTTAAAAAGCAGAGACATTACTTTACCAACAAAGGTCCGTCTAGTCAAAGCTATGGTTTTTCCAGTAGTCATGTATGGATGTGAAAGTTGGACTATAAAGAAAGCTGAGTGCCGAAGAATTGATGCTTTTGAACTATGGTGTTGGAGAAGACGCTTGAGGGTCCCTTGGACTGCAAGGAGACAAACTCATGTCCATCGAGTCGGTGATGCCATCCAGCCATCTCATCCTCTGCCCTTCCCCTCCTGCCCCCAATTCCTCCCAGCATCAGAGTCTTTTCCAATGAGTCAACTCCTCACATGAGGTGGCCAAAGTTCTGGAGTTTCAGCTTTAGCATCAGGCCTTCCAATGAACACCCAGGACTGATCTCCTTTAGGATGGACTGGTTGGATCTCCTTGCAGTCCAAAGGACTCTCAAGAGTCTTCTCCAACGCCACAGTTCAAAAGCATCAATTCTTCGGCACTCTGCTTTCTTCACAGTTCAACTCTCACATCCACACATGACCACTGGAAAAACCATAGCCTTGACTAGACGGACCTTTGTTGGCAAAATAATATCTCTGCTTTTGAATATGCTATCTAACTTTCCTTCCAAGGAGTAAGCGTCTTTTAATTTCATGGCTGCAATCATCATCTGCAGTGATTTTGGAGCCCCCCCCAAAATAAAGTCTGACACTGTTTCCACTGTTTCCCCATCTATTTCCCATGAAATGATGTGACCAGATGCCATGATCTTAGTTTTCTGAATGTTGACTTTTATTAAGGTAGCCTAAATCATTCCATCAGCTTTATTAGTTTTCTGTTGGAAATTAGCTTTTTTCCTCAACTCCTTAAAATGAATGTAAGTTCCTTCAAGGATGGGAATGAGAGACATATCTGAATTGTTACTGAACACTCATATAGCCTGGCTCAGTGTTTATCTGTATCTGGGTGAATAATACCTCAATTCCAAAAGCTGAAAGGTATTTACCAGCTTCTGTATTCGTATGCCTGGCCACCAGGTGGCACCATGTGCCCTTTTGCAAAATATATTTTCTTAACCTCCCTTAACTCCAGTATTCTTGCCTGGAAAATCCCATGGACAGAGGAGCCTGGTACGCTGCAGTCCATGGGGTCGCGAAGAGTCAGACATGACTGAGCGACTTCACTTTCACTTTTCACTTTCATGGATTGGAGAAGGAAATGGCAACCCACTCCAGTGTTCTTGCCTGGAGAATCCCAGGGATAGGGGAGCCAGGGATAGGGCTGCCATCTCTGGGTCACACAGAGTCGGACACAACTGAAGTGACTTAGCAGCAGCAGCAACCTCCCTTAAAAGAGAGAAACGCATATATGGCAACCTGCAACGAAAGCTGGATATTTGGCCCAGGGAAAGAAATTTGTCTTTAGAGAGGGAGCTGGGTTGCTTCTTGTCAAGGAGAGAAGAGGCTCTATGCCTCTACCTGGCATTGGTAGGCTCAGGCGTGCACTACCCCCAACACACACACAATTTATCTGTTCATTTTATCTTCATTGATAAACATGAATTAAGCAAAAATTCTAAGAGATATTCAAGTATGTGGTGGCCTGCATTTTAAAAAGACATCACTCATTCTATATAACAGAGTGCCTGATGAACTATGGAATGAGGTTCGTGACATTGTACGGGAGACAGGGATCAAGACCATCCCCATGGAAAAGAAATGCAAAAAAGCAAAATGGCTGTCTGGGGAGGCCTTACAAATAGCTGTGAAAAGAAGAGAGGCGAAAAGCAAAGGAGAAAAGGAAAGATATAAGCACCTGAATGCAGAGTTCCAAAGAATAGCAAGAAGAGATAAGAAAGCCTTCTTCAGTGATCAATGCAAAGAAATAGAGGAAAACAACAGAATGGGAAAGACTAGAGATCTCTTCAAGAAAATTAGAGATACCAAGGGAACATTTCATGCAAGGATGGGCTCGATAAAGGACAGAAATGGTATGGACCTAACAGAAGCAGAAGATATTAAGAAGAGGTGGCAAGAATACACAGAAGAACTGTACAAAAAAGATCTTCACGACCCAGATAATCATGATGATGTGATCACTAATCTAGAGCCAGACATCTTGGAATGTGAAGTCAAGTGGGCCTTAGAAAGCATCACTACGAACAAAGCTAGTGGAGGTGA
>SJYT01007957.1:149196-160524 GCA_006410635.1 Cephalophus harveyi
AAGCTGAAACTCCAGTACTTTGGCCACCTCATGCGAAGAGCTGACTCATTGGAAAAGACTCTGATGCTGGAAGGGATTGGGGGCAGGAGGAGAAGGGGACGACCGAGGATGAGATGGCTAGATGGCATCACAGACTCGATGGACGTGAGTCTGAGTGAACTCCGGGAGATGGTGATGAACAGGGAGGCCTGGCGTGCTGCGATTCATGGGGTCGCAAAGAGTCGGACACGACTGAGCGACTGAACCAACCGAAATCAGATGAGAATACACATCACCCTACCTTTCCATTTATGGTTGCTTTCAGAATGTTTCATCTTCTAGAGCACAGTCACCAGTATGATTTAACACTTTCACCTTTAAAAATATTTGCTGTAAGTGCATATTTATGCTGCGCAATGAGTAGGGAAATTTCCCCTCTTCTGTCCCATCGCCTCCCCATCATGGTCCAAAGACAAGTTCCTCTTTTTATCTCCAGCATGCTGCCTGGGCCCTCCTAAACCCAATGAATTATCAATAAGTGTTTGTCAATGATATTCTTAATGGAACTTAAGATCTAGGACAGTTATGGAGATACACATGAAATGTACTTTAAAGCCTCCAAATTAGAATGTTGAACAAAAATATAAATGGTGACAATAACATTATTTTGTCTGTGTTTGTGAGTAGAAGGTGGACACCTAGAAAGTGATGAGTTCAGATTTGACACTGTCTTTGAGGCATATAGAGAAAACCCAGGTCTGAATCCCAAGCTTCTTCTGACTCTATTACCTACCAATATGTAATCATGTGCCTGTAGAAATTTATATGATTTCTCTAAGCCTCAGTTTCTTCACCTGCAAAATAGGAATGCTGTGCTGTGCTGTTCTCAGTTGTGTCTGACTCTTTACCACCCCAGAAACTGTAGCCCCCCAGGCTCCTCTGTTGATGGGGGATTCTCCAGGCAAGAATACTGGAGTGGATTGCCATGCCCTCCTCCAGAGGATCCTCCCAACCCAGGGATCGCACCCTAGTCTCCCATTGCAAAATAGGAGAAATTATAGCCACATTGCACAGTTCTAATAAGAATTAACTCATCAACATGTGTTATCACTGAGAGAAAGAAATCCCAAGCTGCACCATTGCCTCTGAAGCAGCTCATAGAGGATGCCGCGCAGGAGAGGCTGAGCTGTGGCGAGGGAGAAACGACCGCAGATGGCAAGTCCTGAGGAAGCTGGTGAGCAGAGATAAACCACTGAGCGTCATCAGTCCAGGAATTCAGTGGTCATGAGACTTAGCGGTAAGAGCACCCTAACTACCCATCCTGCTTCAACCACATTCTGAAGTCATGTATGAATGTAGAGTCTGTGTCTTGTACAAATGTGTCCTCCTTCCCTAGAAGGGCGCCTGTTGTCAAGATTCTGAGGAAATAACATCACCATGAAACCCTGGGAACAGAGATGACTGAAGCAAGTTAATACCCCCTCCTTATGTAAGGATAGCTTGGTCCACGGACCCAACAACTCCCCCTGCCTTACTCCCAACTGTGTCCCCCACCCACCCATAATAGTTGAAAGCTCATTGCATTTGGGGACGAGCCATGTGAGAAACACTGGGGCAGGAACTGGTTAGTGATATTTGGGTTGTGCTCTCAGTTCCTTTTTGACTAAAAGAGAAACTGGTAAACAAAAAGTCAGATGAGTAGAGCAAAGATGTTCCCTATTGCATGTCAGAGGTTTGCTGGGTTACATTTTGCAAAACTCCTCTCCCTCCATTCCTCCCCAGAGAAGCAAAATACAGAGAATGGCCAAAGCTGCCCCTTCCCAACGTCACAACCTTTGAAGTACTCTCACTGCCTAAATGTAGTCCAGTGTGTTGTAATGGAAAGAGCTCTGGACTTGGATGCATGTTCTAGACTTCAGTTTTGGTTCTATCATGTATCAGTTTTATAACTTGGCCAAGCCAGTTAAGCCCTCTGAATTTCAGTGGCCCCACCCTAAAATAATGCCTTCTCTAACCTGGCGTGCTGCTTTTCATGGGGTCGCAAAGAGTCGGACACGACAGAGCGAATGAACTGAACGTTCCCTAAATGATTTTAAACTATAAAAATCAGAAATTCTATAAACTTTTGGTCAGTACACAGAACATTTCTACATTCTTTAAAAATGCTGTCCCTCGCCCCTCCTTATACCAAATATACACAGCTGCTGCTTCTAAGTGTGTTTCCTATCAACTATCTCATATTTTCCAAGATGTATTTTTAGAAAAGGCAGAGGAACTGGAGATCAAATTGCCAACATCTGTTAGATCATTAAAAAAAAAAAAAAGCAAGAGAATTCCAGAAACTCATCTACTTCTGCTTCATTGACTATGCTAGAGCCTTTGACTATGTGGATCACAATAAACTATGGAAAATTCTTAAAGTGATAGGAATATCAGACCACCTCACCTGCCTCCTGAGAAACCTGTATGCAGGTCAAGAAGCAACATTTAGAAGCAAACATGGAACAACAAACTGGTTCAAAATTGGGAAAGGAGCATTTCAAGGCTCTATATTTACAAATATTCAAGATGGCAGGAGGAAACTGTCCAAATAAAGAGAAAAGGCTAGATTTGGATGTTCAATAGAAGCATTTTGTATCGTCCCAAAGTGGAGATGCAGCCTGGAATACAGTGAAGCCCTTTGACTCAAGCCTCCACTATGCAGGCAGAGGTGCAAATACCCACATTCTGTATTAAACTGCCAGTACGAACAATGCTTGGAGGCTCAGACCAAAAAAATTATTCATTTTGGCTGGAGGAAACTGGGGAAAATTGTCCAGGAAGGCGGCATTTGAGTTGGGTCTTTCCCACAGGTGAGGGAAAGAGCTATGAGGGAGAAAGGGCTGGAAGAGTAGTCGGAAGACAGAGAGAAGTGAGGGAGAAGGCGCAGAGATATGAGGGCTGAGATGCTTGAGAATGTTTTTTTAAGGGCGCCCAGCGTCTGAGAAATACACGATTTATCCTGAGACTTCACAAGCGGTCCTGGGGCATGTGTTACGTCCCACCAACCAGTGCAGTCCTAACAGCACCTGCACAGAGTTGTAGCTGTTGTGAAGGGAAGAGGCCACTACAAGACCTGCACAAGCCTCAGGTTTATCGAGCCCCTTGCACACAAGGATCTCAGAATTCCTTAGTGGGGTCACAAAATATAACATGGGTAGTGGGGTAGTAAGTGGATGAGCCCCATCTGCTTCTATATCTTTAGGGTATCGAACCATTACTGGTTGCCTCTAATCCAAAACGGTGCAGGTTACTGCAGGAATTTCTTATACACACTTATAAAAAGAAGCAATTCATATGAATTCTAGCATTATCAACTGTAGAAAGCATGATCACTATAGTTAATAATACTGTTTAAAAGTTGCTGAGAGAGTGGATCTTAAAAGTTGTCACCACCAAAAAATATATATGTAACTATATACCATGGAATCTGCCTGCAATGCAGAAGACATGGGTTCGATTCCTGGGTCTGGAAGATCCCCTGGAGAAGGAAATGGCAACCCACTCCATGCTTGCCTGGAGAATCCCATGGACAGAGGAACCTGGCAGGCCACAATCCGTGGGGTCGCAAGAGTTGGACACGACTGAGTGACTTTCACTGCTTCACTATATACAGTGGAGGATATTAACTAGACTTATTGTGATGATAATTTTGCAACATATACCAATATCAAATCATTATTTATAGAACTGAAACTAGTATTAATATAACATTATGTGTCAATTGTTGTTATTCAGTAGCCCACTTGTATCTGACTCTTTGGGACCCCATGGACTGCAGCACGCCAGGCCTCCCTGTCCCTCACTGTCTCCCGAAGTTTGCCCAAGTTCATGTCCACTGCATTGGTGATACCACCCCGCCATCTCATCCTCTGACACCCTCTTCTTCTGCCCTCAATCTTTCCCAGCATTAAGGACTTTTCCAATGAGTTAGCTGTTCATATCAGGTGACTGAAATACTGGAGATTCAGCTCTAGCATCAGTCCTTCCAACGAGTATTCAGGGTTGATTTCCCTTAAGGTTGACTGGTTTGATCTCCTTGCTGTCCAAGGGACTTTCAGGAGCCTTCTCCAGCACCACAGTTCGAAGGCATCAATTCTTTGGCATTCTGTCTTCTTTACAGTCCAGCTCTCACAACCGTACATGACCACTGGGAAGACCACAGCCTTGACAATACGGACCTTTGTCAGCAGAGTAATGTCTCTGCTTTTCAACACACTGTCTAGGTTCGTCATCGCTTCCCTGCCACGAAGCAGCCGTCTTCTGATTTCGTGGCTGCAGTCACCATCTGCAGTGATTTTAGAGCCCAAGAAGAAGAAGTATGTCAATGACATTACCTCAGTCAAAGAAGGAGGGAGGAGAGGAAAGGGAAGAGAAAGGAGGGAGGGAAGAGAAAGGAGGAGGAAGGGACGGGCAGGCTGGTGGGTGGGGAGGGGAAGTGGAAGAAGCATCCACTAGGGGCCAGCATGACCTTACCAAGAATAGTCTTGCCCTACTAGCCTGCTCTTTTTCTGACTATGACCAAACAGGCAGATAAGGGGAGATTCTCACCCACTGAGTCTGTACTTCTGCAGTCTTGTAGACAGATCTCTTCATGAATAAGGAATAAAGGTGTCCCTCCCAAACTCCCTAACTATCCCTTCTTCCCACCCTTCCCTCCAGCAACCATAAGCTCATTCTGGAAGTCTGTGAGTCTGTCTCCAGAAAGAGAAAAAACCATGTGATATCACTTATACACAGAATCTAAAATATGATACAAATGAACTTGCTTACAAAGCAGAAAGAGACTCAGAGAAGGAATTTATGGCTCCCAGGGTAAAGGGATGGTTAGGGAGCTTGACATGGACATATACACACTGCTATATTTAAAACAGATAACAAACAAGGACCTACCATGTATCACATGGAACTCTGCTCAATGTTGTGGCAGCCTGGATGGGAGGGGAGTTTGGGGAAGAATGGATACATGCATATATGTCACTGAGTCCCTTCACTGTTCACCTGAAACTATCACATTGTTTGTTAATCAGCTATGCCCCAAAACAAAATAAAAAGTTTTTTTTTAATGATGATACATGTATGTATATACGTACATATATACACATACATACATACAGTAGAATACTACTCCGCCATAAAAATGAATGAAATAATGCCATTTGCAGCAACACAGATGGGCCTAGAGAGTGTCATACTGAGTGAAGTAAGTCAGACAGAGAAACCATGTGATATCACTTATATACAGAACCTGAAATATGATACAAATGAACTTATATATGAAACAGAAACAGACTCATAGACACAGAGAACAAACTTGCGGTTGCCAGGAGGGAGGGGAGGGAGGGGAGGGATGGATTAGGATTTGGGGATACAAACTATTATGTATATATAGATATAGAACAGATAAACAAGATCATAGTATGCAGCACAGTGATCTATATTAAATATCCTGTGATAAACCACAATGAAAAATAATAATATGAAATCAACTTCTTTAAAAAAAAAGAAATAAAGGTTGGATATTAGAGCAATTGAGTTAGTAATTGGTTAAATAATTGCACCCAAAGAGAGAGGAAAAAATGGATCAATGGCAATCATAAGAGAAATTTCTAATAAGATAGAGCCATCATCTAAATTTCTTTAATCTGTTTTATTCAACTTTTTTTTAAAGTAATTTGTATTACAGTGCACAACACATGTTTATCTAATCTACATGTGTTATAGCTGAGAGGGATTACATTTGGATCCAAAATTGTCTTTGTCTTTGTCCAGCTAACTAAATTCAAAAAAGAGAAATATAAGATCCTGGACTTTGGTCCCTCAAATGAACTACATAAATATAAATTGGGGGTCAAAGAGGTATGGCTTAGATAAAACATTCTCTTGGGTTTGCAACCAATAGCTTAATGAAGCTGGACAATACTACCTGACTCCTGGGAGAGTGGCTATCCTTTAGGCCCACTGAATTCCTTCTCAAAAGACCTGAGCTCTATTTCTACCCCACCACTAACAAGTCTTACAGTTTCTGCGTCTTCACTTACTGACCTCTAAAATTAACGAGTTGCCGTAAATCTTTAGGTCTTTCACAATAGTAAAAGTCTACATAGGACTCACCCCTTTATAGTCCATGGAAGTGGGATGAACATTCACTTCACTACCTTCTCAAGTGCCTTTCTGAACTAAAGAGCCTGGAAAGCAAGAAGGGATCAAGACTCCCTTGCAGCTAGGTCTGGCCACTCAGAAGCCCTTAGATAACACATGAAAGGTGAAAGTGAAGCAGAGGCTGTACTTTTGCAGCTTCTGGGGCTTCTGGAAACCAGGTGGATAATGCTCTTGGTTTCTTCAGCAGCAGCAATATCAGTGATCCCAGTGGATTCCAGTGGATCACTGTGGTGCTGAGAGACAGGGCCCTGAGCATCTATTTCTTAGACCATAGCAGACAGGGTATGCTGAAAACACAATTCATGGAATGATCAAAATTCAGCTCTCTTAATCTTTCATAATCCATTTCAGATTCATTCAATGGAGTAATCCCCTGCTCCTCTTGCTACTCAAAGTGTGACCCAAGAACTAGCATCACTGGCATCAGTTGGGAACTTGTTAGATATGCAGACTCTCAGGTCCTACCCGAGACCCATTGGATCATAATCTGTATTTGCAGAAGAGCCCTGGCTGATTCATGCATACATTAAAGTTTGAGCCAATCCCTGACTTTTCTGCTGCTCTTGGCAGTTCATAATCCTTTAATGACTTTAGGTCACAAATATAGTTTCTATTTATGAATTAGAATGCCCAGTCTTAGATGTTAATCAGAGCTTCAAGCTTAATTCAGAGATAACTCTTTGTCTTCATACATATTGGGTTTAGGTCCTGACTTGGGAAAGCAGCTTGAAGGAGCTTGATTGGTTTTCCTCTGTCTCTCTTTCTGCATCTCCTTAGTGTTTTTTCATTTTCACCTCACCCAGGCCAAAGACGGGGATAACAGGGAAAGGAGGAAGGATAGGTAAGGAAGTAGAAAACTCTTTGGACGAGCAGCTTCCTCCTCTCTGAGTTTGGAGGTGACTATGGCCAATTCTTTCTCCCATGAACATGTTTTGTGGACTTTTTGGAGGTGTTCATTTTGGGGGACTGATCCCCTCTGATATTCAAGACAGGTGTATCTTTTTTCAGGTGTTCACTTGCACCTCTTTCCTCAATCTCTGGGAATCCAGACTCACCTCCAGCTTTTCTGGTATTTTTTTCAACCCCTTCTGGTGGCCTTATTATACAGGAACCAAGCCCCAGGGGGCACTAGTGGTAAAGAACCTGCCTGCCAGTGCAAGAGATGCATGAGGTGTGGGTTCCATCCCTCGGTTGGGAAGATCCCCTGGAGGACGGCACAGCAACCCACTCCCCCACTCCAGTATTCTTTCCTGGAGAATCCCAGGGAGAGAGGAGACTGGTGGGCTATGGTCCACAGGGTCACAAAGAGTCACATCTGACTGAGGTGACTTCGCACACACACACGCAAGACAACTCCATGGCAGCTCTCTGTCTTTCATGGGCCATGGAAATATGTACATTCCTAGCTTTGCCCCAGCAAATTCTGTAGTGTAGAATCCCAAAACAGACTTCTCCATCCTATGGCCACAACTCACCTTAGCTTTCTCAGGAGTGAGTCAGGCCCAGTTCCCTGTGTCTCGCAACTGCGGGGAACACATTTCAGACCTCTCTGGGTGAGCCCATGGGACTGCCCTCATTAGGCTTGAGGAGGAGAGGGTAGGTGTCCCCAGACTCCCCACTATGAGTAAGAATTGTGATGGAAACTCTTCATATGTCAAAGAAAGCTCTTCATAGACCCTCTCTCCCCTCTATATTCTAACCCCTTTTTAATCTTCTTGATATGATTTCAGAGTCTAAAAGTCAGAGAACAAATCTTTACTCATTTCCTTTGTAAATGCTGTGTATGATGATCTGGCTTCAGAATTCCATGTCTATTGCATTGCATCATGAAATATCACTTTTGACATCCTGTCACAAGTGCAATTGCTTAATTGTAAAAAAATAAAAATAAAATTCTGCCTTCCTGCCTTTTTCTCCCTGGACACACCCAGTCAGTTATGGGTCCCACATTTTAAATCAAATACAGAGATGTGCCCAGAAAAGCCAGGATGAGGAAGGAATTCAAAATTAAGAACAGTTGAAAACACTGAAACAAACAGAGTCTATCTTTAAGAAAACTAAGCATGACTTGCTGCTGCTGCTGCTGCTAAGTCGCTTCAGTCATGTCCGACTCTGTGCGACCCCATAGATGGAATCCCACCAGGCTCCCCCGTCCCTGGGATTCTCCAGGCAAGAACACTGGAGTGGGTTGCCATTTCCTTCTCCAATGCATGAAAGTGAAAAGTGAAAGGGAAGTCGCTCAGTCATGTCCGACTTTTAGCGACCCCATGGACTGTGTGACTTAAGCAACGTCTTTAAACATCTAAAGGCCTAACAAGAGGATGAGGAATTAGATTTGTTGTGTGTAACTCTAGGAGGCACAGTGAGTAGAAGCTATAACAAAATCATTTTGCTCACTACCCATAGGAAGAACTTTCCAATTGCCAGAGCTATCCCAGGCAGCGCAGTGATAAAGAACCTACCTGCCAATGCAAGAGACACAAGAGATACAGGTTTGATCCCTGGGTTAGGAAGATCCCTGGGAGTAGGAAATGGCAACCCACTCCAGTATTCTCACCTGGAAAATTCCATGACAGAGGAGTCTGGCAGGCTAATGCCCATAAGGTCCAAAGAGTCAGACACAACTGAGCATGCCCACACATCCTAATATAAAGTGAATCATCCTTGGGAGGCAATGAGGACCGCATACTCACAGGAAGTCAAATGTGGCCACATGGCAGGAGAAGTTTAGAATCTTAATAAGTGGTTTCTTGGTTCAACTAAACAGCTTTTAAACTCCTTTCAGATTTTTGAGGACTTCCACTTCAACTGAAAACAAAGCCCATCTTTAGTCTCAGGCTATATGTAGGGTCATGTGTAACTTTTTTTCTAGACTTATTGAAATTTGCTTTTAGGATGCATTTTGTATTTCATTAATTCTAAGAGATAATTTTGTTCAAACTACTTTTAATATCTCTGAAACTACAAGGCATCTTATGATTGTCATTGTGTCATAGTTTTCATTACTTAAATAAACATGAACTTGAAAGTACTGGTTTCAAAATTTAAGAATGGGTATGAGCATCTTGGAAGAAATTTCTAGAGACGACAGTGAAACGTTCGTAGGTTGTAAGACGTGGAATGGATGGTGTATCAGACATGTTTAGCAACATTCCTGAAATTGAAAGTGTTAGTCACTCAGTCGTGTCTGACTCTTTGTGAAATCATGGACTGTAGCCCACCAGGCTCCTCTGTCCATGGAATTTTCCAGGCAAGAATACTAGAGTGGGTAGCCATTCCCTTCTCCAGGAGATCTTCCCACCCGAGGGCTCAAAACTAGGCCTCCCACAACTGAAGTCAAAAGTAAGTTAACTCAAGATGATTGCAAAACCAGCTTACGAGTCTGGCAATGACTGTTATTCTTGTTATGGCTTCTTTTAAGAAATGCTGCATTATTAACACTCTTCATAGGAAAGAGCACGTTGCAAGAAAGGGAAAAAAATCTTTGATAAATATGAGTCGGGAAAGTGATTTAGAGAAGTCAAAGTCTGAAAGTGAATAGTTTTAGGAATACCTCACCCAATTTACATATTTCCCTTATCTTGTCCATTTTATGCATACTTAAGAGTGATATAAACTGTGGAAAATTCTGAAAGAGATGGGAATACCAGACCACCTGACCAGCCCTTTGAGAAATCTGTATGCAGGTCAGGAAGAAACAGTTAGAACTCGTCATGGAACAACAGACTGGATCCAAATAGGAAAAGAAGTACGTCAAGGCTGTATATTGTAATCCTGTTTATTTAACTTCTATGCAGAGTACATCATGAGAAACGCTGGGCTGGAAGAAGCACAAGCTGGAATCAAGATTGCCGGGAGAAATATCAATAACCTCAGATATGCAGATGACACCACCCTTATGGCAGAAAGTGAAGAGGAGCTGAAAAGCCTCTTGATAATTCCAAAGAAAGGCAATGCAAAAGAATGCTCCAATTACCGCACAATTGCACTCATCTCACATGCTAGTAAAGTAATGCTCAAAATCCTCCAAGCCAGGCTTCAGCAATACGTGAACCGTGAACTCCCTGATGTTCAAGCTGGCTTTAGAAAAGGCAGAGGAACCAGAGATCAAATTGCCAACATCCGCTGGATCATGGAAAAAGCAAGAGAGTTCCAGAAAAACATCTACTTCTGCTTTATCGACTATGCCAAAGCCTTTGACTGTGTGGATCACAATAAACTGTGGAAAATTCTGAAAGAGATGGGAATACCAGACCACCTAACCTGCCTCTTGAGAAATCTGTATGCAGGTCAGGAAGCAACAGTTAGGACTGGACATGGAACAACAGACTGGTTCCAAATAGGAAAAGGAGTACATGCAAAGAGCTGACTCATTGGAAAAGACTCTGATGCTGGGAGGGACTGGGGGCAGGAGGAGAAGGGGACGACCGAGGCTGGATGGCATCACGGACTCGATGGACGTGAGTCTGAGTGAACTCCAAGAGTTGCTGATGGACAGGGAGGCCTGGCGTGCTGCAGTTCATGGGGTCACAAAGAGTCGAACATGACTGAGCGACTGAACTGAACTGAAGAGTGATTATAGGGCTTTCCTAGTGGCTCAGATGGTAAAGAGTCTGCCTGCAACACAGAATACCTGGGTTTAACCCCTGGGTCAGGAAGATCTCCTGGAGAAAGGAATAGCTACTCCAGTATTCTTGCCTGGAGAGTTCCATGGACAAAGGACCATGGAGGGCTACAGTCCATGGGGTCGTAAAGAGTCAGACACGATTGGCAACTAACACTTTCACCTTCAAGAGTGATTACGATTTTAAAATTTTCTATTTCTGACTGTGTGGCTATTTGGCCACAATTTCCTTCCTTAATGTTCTGTTCAATGGTGCATCCTATAGTCAATGTCATTTTCAGTTCAGTTCAGTTCAGTCGCTCAGTCGTGTCCGACTCTTTGCGACCCCATGAATTGCAGCACACCAGGCCTCCCTGTTCATTACCATCTCTCGGAGTTCACTCAGACTCACGTCCATCGAGTCCGTGATGCCATCCAGCCATCTCATCCTCTGTCGTCCCCTTCTCCTCCTGCCCCCAATCCCTCCCAGCATCAGAGTCTTTTCCAATGAGTCAACTCTTCGCATGAGGTGGCCAAAGTACTGG
>SJYT01007957.1:160678-237328 GCA_006410635.1 Cephalophus harveyi
AGTACTGGAGTTTCAGCTTTAGCATCATTCCCTCCAAAGAAATCCCAGGGCTGATCTCCTTCAGAATGGACTGGTTGGATCTCCTTGCAGTCCAAGGGACTCTCAAGAGTCTTCTCCAACACCACAGTTCAAAAGCATCAATTCTTTGGTGCTCAGCCTTCTTCACAGTCCAACTCTCACATCCATACATGACCACAGGAAAAACCATAGCCTTGACTAGACGGACCTTAGTCGGCAAAGATGCTGTGAATTACAGTGATAATGTGATAATAGCTTTTATCAAGTATGTTACTTGGATAACCTCATTGAATCCTTCTGACAGTTCTGTAAGGAAGATACTATTATTACTGTGCTTTGCAGATGAGGAAATACAACTTCAGAGAGAAAATCTCTTGCCCAAGTCTTGCTGTTGTTGCTAAGTTGTGTCTTATCCTTTGTGACCCAGATGGTAAGTAGTGAGGGTGATGTTTGAACCCAAGTCTATTAACTGCTGGCCAGGGTTCTTAACCTCTGCCACCTCTAGGTCCAGAGTTAATTAGCTTGGCTACTACAATTTAACATTCTACATTAAGAGCATATTTACTGTAAAGAAATGGGAGAGTGGTCATCTCCCACATCAGCTCCTTTGAACTGAAAAAGACTTAAGTGTACCAGTTCTTTAGCCTCAGATGTTAGCTGAATCAGGGATGTACAGTTATATGAGGCCTCTTATTATAATTAGAATGTCAAGCATTGAAACCAATTATCTTCGAAGGTATAGTGCAGGTATAGTGACTGAGGAATAAATTAAACTAATATGGGCAAACTGCAGTACACCTTGGGAACTGGGCGGAGAACTAGGATGATCTGGCTTGGAATAAGAGCTCTACTTGGCAGAAAGTTCAGATTTAATAAGGAAATACAGTCAAGAGTACATTCTCTTAGTTAACTGCAGACCAGCTAACAAGAATTCAGACGATGGATGGGTTAGAACTACAAACAGGGACATTGACTCTGCCAGGATTGCACTGCTGAGCTGCTGCATAGCGCAAAGTTAGTAATGTTACCAGGATTCAACTGGGAGAATTCAAGAGTAGATAAGGGGTCAAGAGTTTCTCTGGGTTTATTAAAATATAGGACTTCCCTGGTGGTACAATAAATAAGAATCCACCCGCCAATGCAAGGGACATGGGTTTGATCTTTGGTCTGATAAGACTCTACATGCTGTCGAGCAACTAAGCCTTTGAGCCACAACTACAGAGCCCCAGCTCTAGAGCCTACGAGCTGCAACCACTGAAGCCCGTGCAACTAGAGCCTGCACTCCGCAACAAGAGAAGCCACTGCAACAAGAAGCCGGTGCCCAACTGAAGAGGAGCCGCCCCCACTTGCTGCAACTAGAGAAAGCCCTCGCGAAGTACCGAAGGCACAGTGCAACCAAAAATATATTAATTAATTTTTTAAAAGAAATATATAACTACAAAGATGTACTCTCCTGACCAGGGTAAGAGAAACAAGCTCTCTCAGACATAATTTGACAATATCTATTAAAATTTAAAAAGACTCATTTTCTTTGATTTAACGATTCTACTTAAGGCTAGGACTTTGCCCTACAGATATACTCAAATATGTGTCTAAAGATCTAAGTGTGAGAATCTTAATTGCAGCATAATTTAAAACAGCAGAAGTTTGGAAATAACCTAATAGTTCATCAATAGGCACTGGCAGACATCATCTCTTTGGAAAGTGACTTGTGAGCCTCCATGCTGGGCTTAGTGCTCCTCCTCTGTGCTTCTAAACACCTTAGCATCCCCTGACTTAGAACCTTTAGTAATGAAAAAAATCTGTTTATCTGTCTTTCCCTCTCTAAGCGTACTCTTCTTTTTCCAGATGCGAGAGCTTGAACTCAGAAGGCCTGTGCAGCCATTCCCCACCAACAGAGTTGACGCAAAAGTATATGCAGAGGCACAGAGGCATGAAAGAGGCTCCATGGGAGAGAGCAAGTGGTCCGTGTGACTGCTCTATATGTCATGATAGGGAGTTTGGACTTGAACCTAGAGGATTTGATTCACTCTCTTAGGAAAAAAGTCATTAAGTGTGGAACCCAGAGTTGAGTTCCTTCCTCCCACAGAGTCAAGTCCAGATGAGAGGCTTAGACTCAGGGAGGACAGTATGAGAGAAGGAGGCTGAGATCCAAAGGAAACTTGCCAGGACCCTTTCTGCTGTCTGATGGAGGACTTTTGGGTTCCTTGTCTGATATCCGGCATGGACACTCACAGGTTTAGGGTCAAGGCCTGAGAGTGAGACACAGAAGTGACCGGAGGGCAGTGGCTTCCTCCCCAGGTTTCTCCAGCATTCTGTTGCTGCCCTTGCTGCTTGAGAATGAGCTTGAGATTCTCCTTGGGTAGCCTGGGCTAGTCAGCCTTCTGTTTCCCTAAAAGCATGTTGGAACCTGATGAAGCTGGATAAGGACTCACAGCGCCCCCGAGAGGAGCATGACCAGTAAACTGCCTGTCTGACATTTCTCAGTATTTCCTTAGTGCAAGTCTTCCTGGGAGATCATTAATAGGTCTTGTAGGGGAAGATCAAGGAGAGTCGGGGGGTTTAAAGACATGGAGACTAAAGGGCATAAAAGTTACTCCTTCCCTTGCCACACAACATAAATAGAGAAGTTGCGTCATGAATGATTTTCATTCTAACCCATATGTTCTTATTCTTCCCCATCCCCCATATCCCTGGCCCTAAATGGAGGTAGGTGGCAGGAAGGAAGATATTGTGGCTGCTAACTGTGAATGAGAAGATACTGAAGAGATAAAACTCTCTTTTGAATGGCTATTTCACTGTTTCACTCCCTTAAGAAATGATCAGCTGATATTTTTAAATTACTTACCATTGAAGTATAATTGCTTTACAATGTCGTGTGAGTTTCTGCTATGCAGCAAAGTGAATCAGTTACACATATCAGCTGATTTTTTTTTTAATGGTGAGATTCTTTGATTAGGTAATCAATGCTAGTCATGACACTAATGCTACTCATTTTCTATCTGGATAAAGAGACAGCAGAAACATCAGGGGAACAAAATCACAATGGGGCCACTGAAGTAGAGTCGGGTTAGCCAGGGAAGGCTTGCCAAGAAAAGATTCTGAGAAGTGAGCTAAGCCTGCAGAGAAAGCTGAAAAGCAGAGGCACAAAGACCAGAACCCCAATACTGGATTATAGTGCCTGAACATACCTTCTCAAGGTATAAGCAAGTGTCCGTTGAGATCAGTTTATTTGATTGCTCTTTCATAATTTTAAATTAGCTTCTCCTCCAGTAAGGTTTATTTATGGCCTCAATAAAAAATGCTTCCGCATGCCCATCCCAATTTTTCCAACAGGTTTAAGAACCTCTTAACAAGACTTCCATGTTCTGACCCCTTTCTACTTCCCCATGTTCATCTCCTGCCACCTTCTGCCTAAAATATACCCCACCCTGCCATACACATACACATATAATTCTCCAGCCACTTTCAATTATTTGCAACTCTACAAACACACTGTGGTCTTCCATGTCTCTGCTTTCGCATCCTCAGCCTGCATCCCCCACTCCTCAATATATTCCCATGTTCACTTGGGGAAATCTTGCTCTCCTTCAAGATTCAGTTTCCTCCACTGAATTCCTAGTGTTTCACAGAAGCACTTATCACACTGCACCGTAATATATGTGTGAACGCACCTGCCTCTCATCTTATATAATTTCAGCGACTCTGTAGTAATAACACGGTGAGGATAATAGAAAGTAAGAAGAAGAAAAAGATGAAAGATGTTAATGTGATACTGATTAGTCACTCAAAAAGAAAGGGAAATTGCATTGTGACTGAACACCTATAGCCTAGAAGGGTGGGAGGGTGGAGTTGTTATCAGTTCTAAGCCTTAACAGTAAAGGTTAACTGATGAGGGGTATAGGCCTCAGTACAGTTCAGTTCAGTTCAGTCGCTCAGTCGTGTCTGACTCTTTGCGACCCCATGAATCGCAGCACGCCAGGCCTCCCTGTTCATTACCATCTCTCGGAGTTCACTCAGACTCACGTCCATCGAGTCCGTGATGCCATCCAGCCATCTCATCCTCGGTCGTCCCCTTCTCCTCCTGCCCCCAATCCCTCCCAGCATCAGAGTCTTTTCCAATGAGTCAACTCTTCGCATGAGGTGGCCAAAGGACTGGAGTTTCAGCTTTAGCATCATTCCTTCCAAAGAAATCCCAGGGCTGATCTCCTTCAGAATGGACTGGTTGGATCTCCTTGCAGTCCAAGGGACTCTCAAGAGTCTTCTCCACCACCACAGTTCGCCTAATGAGAAAGAATTCTCCTGGAAATAATTCACACCAGCTCTGCTGAGATCTCATAGTTTTAGTAGGCAAATGAGGAACTTGTAAAGATTGAACTGTGTGTTAGTGTTGGAATGGCTTTTACAGAAGTAAGAAACTGGCAAAAACTAGAATTCAACAATTTTGAAAATTTGTCTTAAACTTTCTCCAAAGAGATTTCTCGATGCAGTTGTTTAATTTAGGCTAAAATGAGCAGGGCCTGCCTGCTGCCACCAGAGCCCATCAGAGTCTGTCTAGCTACGCTGGTGTGGGAGGTGCATCTGGGTGGCTCTACGTGTACACTCGCACTTAACCTAGAATGGGAGACCCACACAAATCCCTTTCTGTATCTAAAACTACAACACGGGACTTTGAAGGTATAAACTCATCAGAAACAGAACTGAAAACCTTTTAAATTTTAACATTAAATTCATGATGAATAATTACAACTTGACCCTTAAATGTGCCAAAGAGCTTAGTACCAAAATAACCTTAAGTAACAAAAAACTGCCTGTGCTGAAATATGCGTTGTATAGGTTTACACGAAAAGCTAAGGATGACTAGATTCACTTCCAACTTCAAAGTCAACCTCAAAGCAGTAAATAGCAGATTTCTACTTCCCTCCTGAAATCTGTGAGGCGAAGGAAGAGATGAGAGGGAAGGCCTTAGGGTTACAAACTGCTCAGATGTGCTGGGTGAGATTGACATGTCAGCTACCACACTTTATAAACCACAGCAAGACAGAGGGATGAAACAGAGGTGGCTTAGGAAGGTCTCCACGTGACGGGAGCAGGAGAGACCAGAGGTGGATGTGCCTGGAGAGGAGACTGTAGCCACCCCCTCCCTCAGCTCTCCACAGTAGTGGCCTCAGGGGTACCCTGACTCGCAGCCGAGTGGGAAGTGGGGATCTCGACTGTGTGCCCTGGGAAGGTCTGTGTCTCCTTTAATTCCAGGACCACCCGGCTGAGGAGGCCTTGGAGCAGCCGCATTTCTCGGAGCAGAAGCGCCACGTCGGGTTTTCGGGCGCCAGCGGTTTGTTGCAAGGGCGTCGGGGGCGCACAGGCCGGTGGCGCAGCGGTGGGGGCTCCGCCCGCGGGGAACGGCGGCCCCGTTGAGGTGACATTCAGGACGGAGGGGACCGACGGAACCGATCTGGACACCGGGGGCTTTCTGAAGGAAAGCGGCTGGTTACCGGGGACCGGGGCGGTGGTGGACGCCAAGTCCAGGGGAGAACCTGCGAACACAACACACAGAGAACCGCTCGGCTGAAACCATTCTCCCACGGCCTGTGGGGGAAGAAGGGGCGAAGGACTGGAGGCCGGGCCCGGCCGGGGAGGGGAGTGAGGACCGCTGTCTCTTATACACATCTAATAACCTAATAGTTCATCAAGGGACCTGCGGTGCGGGAGGCGGGGGGGCGGGGCAGGAGAGGCGGTGGGAGTGACGGGCGTTTCCGGAAGGCGTGGGCGGAGGCGGGGCGGTCGGGGCTGCCCGCCGGGAGGGCTTCGGGAACGGCCGTCACTCACCGCGGCCCGGGAGTTGCAGCCACGGGCTGCGTTTCCGGACGCTGCGGGTGGCTGTAGCCGCCTCGCACCAGTACGATTCCAGCTCCTCGACCTCTGGCTCGGGGACCGTGTACTCCGCATCCCAGTCGTAGCGGCGCACGGGGCGACTGTACTTGTAGAAGGCGAACTGCAGCGGCGTGTCGCGCTTCTGCGGGTGCAGGCGCGTCTCGCAGCGCAAGACCACTCCTCCGAAGGCCGCGCCGCGAGCCTCCACCCGGCCCATCACCCTCAGCACGGGCGCCTGGAACAGCTCTGCGGAGGCAGGGGCCCAGTGGCCAAAGATGCACTTTAGGCCGGCGCAAGGGTCCCAGGGAACCGGGCCCAGCTTTGTAGTCCCACGACCCCTCTCCCGCTCCGGTTTCCCACGAGGGCCTCTAACCCACCAGGGAGGAGGTTGTGTATACACGTGAAGGGAGGAAAGTCTTTGGAAATGTGGGAGGCCAGTCCACGAGGGAAGGGGAAAGCTTGAATGGAGGCGGCACCAGGTCAGACGCCTCGAGTTACTTCCCGACTGACATCCAGCTCGGGTCCTCCAGCCTAGAAAGGGTCTCAGGACGCCTGGAAGCAGTTCCCTCGCCCCAGTCCCACCGTGATCCCATTTCCTGCCACTGTCATTCTGGCTGGGGCTGCGAAGAGAGCTGCCCCCTACATGGGTGCCTACCCAGAGAAAGAAGCCGGGACCCCTGCCCCCACCCAGGCTTACAGATCAAGTGCGACTTCACACTAAGAAGGAGAGAACGTGTTTGTGGTCCCGCAGAGAAATCCCCAGCTTGCCAGCTACTATAACCCCCGCCCCTTCATTTCCCCGCCGGGTTTCGGTCCCAGAATTTCCCAGGGCTTGTCTCCCTTCCCGGCCCCGTCTCCCCCACCTTGCACGGTCACGGCCACCTTGGCGGAGAACATGGGCGCGCTTTCCACGGGAATGCGCATGGTGCCGGAGCACTGGTATCTCCCGCTGTCGCTGGCGCGGGCCTGGGGTATCGTGTAGTTGGCGCTGGAGTGGAAGTAGCGCACGGGTTGGCCATCGTGGTAGTAGTGAAGTTTGTAGACGATTTTATCGTACCAACCGCGACAGCGCATGACCAGCGGCTCGCCCTCGAACACCGCAGCATAGGGCACTTGCAGGATCAGCCAGTCTACGACAGTCAGCACAAACAGCCTGATTCCAAGAGAAAGTCCAGCCCTTGCGGTGACCCATTCTTCTCCACCTCCTTGCTCCCTTCTTCCTTCCCCTTTTCCCCCACCAATTCCCTTCTCCCTTACTGGACACCCCAGGAGCCTCAGATGGTGAGTGGCAAGGGGAAGGCCAACCTTAGGTATTGATGGCTGAGGCTTGGTTCCAGCCTCAAAGAGTAGTGTCCATCAGAATCCAGTTTAAACGCCTTAAGATGGCATCAAGGCCTTCCTGACCTGGCCCCTGCTTACCTTTTCAGCACCAACTCAGGATTCTCCCCTGCCCCGTGTATCCTTTTCCTTTTCCACCTTACAATGCAGGCTAAGTCCATCCATACTGTACTGCTGGGAGAACTGGCACTGCCCAGAGCCTTAGTACCTGCCAGGAAGACCTCTTCACCTACTTTAGTTGAGGCCTACTTATCCTGCAGGTCTGAACTTAGATCTTATCTCCTCCAGAAAACATACCTGAGGGCCTCCCACCCCTGAGGACAGCCTTAGGCACCTTCTGCAGTATCCTTATTTACCTGATCATCATAATAGCTAACGTTTACACAGCCCTACTATTATTGCTACTAAGTCGCTTCAGTCGTGTCCGACTCTGTGCAGCCCCATAGACGGCAGCCCACGAGGCTCCCCTGTTCCTGGGATTCTCCAGGCAAGAACACCGGAGTGGGTTGCCATTTCTTTCTTCAATGCATGAAAGTGAAAGTGAAGTCACTCAGTTGTGTACGACTCTTAGCGACCCCATGGACTGCAGCCCACCAGGCTCCTCTGTCCATGGGATTTTCCAGGCAAGAGTGCTGGAGCCCTAGTGTCTGCTAAATGCCACTTTAGGTGTTTTACATGAAGAAAAAATTCTGCAAGTAATAGCCACAATCTCTATGGTACTCTCAGTTCTGCAAGCAGTAACTACTGTCTATCATATTAAGTATCTTATCTGTGCTTGCTGTCAGTTTCCAAACAAGAAACCATGGAGTGTGGATGAGAGTTGGACCATAAAGAAAGCTGAGCACCGAAGAATTGATGCTTTCGAATTGTGTTGGAGAGGACTCTTGAGAGTCCTTAGGACTGCAAGGAGATCAAACCAATCATAAAAGAAATCAACCCCGAATATTCATTGGAAGGACTGCTGCTGAATTTGAAGCTCCAGTACTTTGGCCACCTAATTCAAAGAGCTGTCTCATTGGAAAAGACCTTGATTTTGGGAAAGATTAAGGACAAGAGGAGAAGCTGGCGGCAGAAGATGAGACGGTTAGATAGCCCTACTGACTCAATGGACATGAGTTTGAGCAAATTCTGGGATATAGTGAAGGACAGGGAAGCCTGACGTGCTGCAGTCCCATGGGGTTGCAAGTAGTCCGACGTGACTTAGAGACTGAGCAACAAATGGGTAAATGCTAATCTGAGCATTGAGTGATAACCTTTTAGATTCTGAATACAGAATATAGCTTACCAGGCTAAAATGACAATATATTCCCTACAAAGTAGCCAATCCTGTGCCCTAATTAACAAATTACTGTTACTTCTCTTATTCTGTTTGGAAGCTCTTTATGTCTTCCCAGGAAATTAGTTTCTTAATTGACTTGTGTGTGTGTGTGTGTGTGTGTGTGTGTAATAAAATTTGGATGAAGTGCTTTGTTCATCTGCTTTTTTCTTTGACAACTTCTCATAATTCATTTTTAATTTTCACAATAACTGAACAGATGGACCCTGTTATTGTCCCTATTTTACTAATGGGAGGCACAAAGAAGCATCACTCTGTTCAAGCAAGAGTAATCCCCCAGTTGCAGGCAGCCTGTCCAGGGAACCTCACTTTTCCTGCTTTGCTCTGCCCTTTCCCTTCCTGCCCAACCCTCTTCCTCAAAAGTATTCAGTACCCCAGGTCCTTAGACTCTCTTCTCTTCTGAGCTAGTAAATGAACAGAAATGTTTATTTACTGTCCACTGTGGCAGGATGCTAAAGGGACCTTTGAGGCTATGCAAGCCTTACTGCATCTCTCGCACAGTGCCAGGCAGACTCAATATAACCCTCTCTTCCTACCCCAATGAGAGTGGCCCTGTGTCCTCTCCCACAGGAGGGGCAGCCTTGCCAGAGGACGTGTGCTGCCCCTCCAGTATTCAGACACTCACCATTAGATACAGAGAGGTGGATGGGGTCACTGACGGGGGCTCCGCGTGTCTGGCATCTATACACCCCTGGCGTGTGCACCTCGATGCTCTTCTTATAAGAAGGCAGGAGTAGGTGGCCCAAATACCAGAGAGTGCTAATGGGTCGAAGCTCCAGCAGCAGCGGGTGATACCCATCACACCTCAAGGTTACCTTTTCCCCCTTGAAGATTGTGGTCCAGGGTGGGTGCAGAGACAATATGGGCTTCTCCAGAGTAGCTGGGGGAGAGGGTATGGGAGGCGGCAATGTGAAAAAGAGAATCAAGATGAGGTGCCCAAGGATGTGATCTAAGGTTGGAAAATATCAGAAAATGCCAGTTTCCAGGACCCAGGTTGCTAGTCCGTCCCTGGGAGAGGAGAGGCCACACTGGGCTATCAGCTAGTCCCTTGGTGAGCACCCATGTCTAAGCGCCAGGCCTGTTGGCAAACAGTCACAGGGGTTGAGAAGGCATGAGAAGAGACACTACCCTGGAACAGCTAAGAAGTGGGGAGGACCCAGGCCGGTGACTTAGGATGGTTGGAATAGAAGTCACAGAAAATTGGGATGAGGGATGTGTGAGACTCACCAGCTTGCCCACTGCTTGAAACTGCAAAATAAGAAAGAAGAAGAATGTTGGCGATGAAGTGAAAAAGGGGGCTCTCTTCACCATAGGAAAGATTCAACAAATCCCAAGACGTGTTTTGCTTCTGCCTTTAGTTCCCTCAACTCTGAGAAAGCCCCTTTCCTCTTTTCCTCTCCAAAAATAGATAACAAATTGAGGATTGAATATCGCCCCAACACACATATACACCCTGACTCCCACTCTTCCCCATACCTAAAGTTCTTAGGCCAGTGTTGCCTCACTGAGGACTCACCCAGGAGCAGAAGGACTGGCAGCTCCCACATGGTGGATCTACCAGCAGCAGCTGCCGAGCACCGGAGATGCGCTGACACGGGATGGGAGGAGAAACAGAGACAGGGTGACCAGTGCTGAGCACTGAGCCCTGGGAGGCATCGCTGCTTCTCCCAGTCTTTCCTCGTTTCTGAACATGGTGGGCTGGAGGGAGCAGGAGAAGGCTGGGTACGTGGCAACTCTCAGATGCCCCAGCACCAGACAGTGTCCTGCCTACTACGCCTAAACCACCTCACATCTCAGGCCAGCCCCAGCTCCTGTGGAGAAGGCCTGTGCTCCCTTTGCAGCCCAAGAAAGCCACATAGAACCCCAGGCTCTGGCAGGTGACCCTGCCACCTTCAGGTTCCCAGCAACATCCCACTCCCATCCCACTCCCTTCCTATCCAGGAAGGTCCGATAAGCCTCAAATAAGGACATCTTGATGTCCTCAAGATCCACACAGGACAGGGACTTCCCTGGTAGTCCAGTAGCTAAAACTTCATACTCCCAAAGCAGGTGGCCTAGATTCGATCCTTGGTTGGGGAACTAGATCCTGCTTACTACAACCTAAGTGGCTTAGGTAGTAAAGAATCTGCCTGCAATGTCGGAGACCCGGGTTTGATCCCTGGATGGGGAAGATCCCCTGGAGAAGGAAATGGCTGCCCACTCCAATATTCTTGCCTGGAGAATTCCATGGGGTCACAAGGAGTTAGACATGACTGAGCAACTAACACTTTCACTTCACTTTGCTGCAACTAAAGATCACTTGTGCCCCAATGAAGACCCAGTGCAGCCAAATAAATAAATGAAAAAAAAATTTTTTTTAATAGATCCACTCTGGATTATTCTGCTCACTTCCCAGTGATATGCATTGGTGGGAAATGAGATTGACATCGGGTTCTGTATACCTGGAAGTCACGTCCTTCCCTGGGTGAATCGACAGAAGAGTATGATTCATCAACCACCTTCTGTGTCACTGTCTTACATGTCACAATCAAGAGGAGAAATGCTTATGTGTTTCCTTTTTCTATCTCCTTTCCGGGAACCTCAAACCTCAGAAATTAGACAACCTTTCTTTCCCACCTATCCCAGTGATCTTCTCCATAGCATCTCCACTCACTTGGCTTTCCTTCCTTCTCTCTGTCCCCAGCCATATCCCAGTTCTCATAATCCTTACCTGTGTTAGAGAAGTCACCGCGTCAACCCCTCGGAAGCTTCTCAGATCTGACCTCTCGCCTCTACTTCTTGTGCTTTTCAAGCCGTGTGATCATACCCTGAGCAGTGGGGAACCTGAATTCTCCTGTAAATACTTAATGAATTTTCCAACCTGATAGTATGTCTCCTTGGACAGTGTTCGGTCCTCATCTGCGACTGTTTAATACTGGGGTACCTCCTTCCTTTGGAACTCTGGCAGGAAGGAGATAGATGATCAAACCCTGTGAGGGTTTAAGATGGTCTCTCCCCCCACTTCCTTGCTGATCCCCTAAGTTTCACTCTGACAATTTCCTCGTAGTTTCTCTTAATGTGCTAGCCTTTGTTAAAAATGCAGATGCCCCTTAGGGAAATGCGATTGATCCTTTAAATTAAGCTGGTCACTTCAGATCCTGTTTTGAGAGCACGTTTTGATAGAAGAGAGACAGTTATATGGGTCTGAAAACCAGGGAGGTAATTGATAAGCTGTTCAGGATTGTGGGGAGGAGAGGACTAGACACCAGAAACAGAGACTATAAACTGCCCGCTTTAGGAGGGCCCGGGCTAGGCAATGTTCTCAGCTTCTCCCAACATGCCTGATGCCTCATCCGGGACCAACATGAGCCTCCGCACATCATCCACAATCTCCTTCAAGGTCTGACCTCTGTACCAGGCCACCACCTTTATGATAAGAATGTAATGCACCCCTCAGCTGTTCCCTTAGTCTACCCAAGTTGACTCTATTTTCTCTTCCTATTACTCAGAATACAGATCTCAGTCTCTTCCCCCAGATTCCACAAAAAAACTTGATTACACTCAAAATTCATGAGGTGTACAATCTTCCCTGAAAATCTCTAGAATCATCCATAGGGTTCATATCATATAGCACTCAAGTTTTGGCTTGAAGAATCTCCCACCCAGCATTTCTTCATTCCAGGCTTTCTTCTGAACGTTCCTAAATTCCATCTTCATCTCCATCCAGGACTTTTTCCTGAAGAATTTCTAATTCTTTGGTATGTACACCTTTACTATGCAGAGAAAATTAGCAATGATCATTTATTACCTGAGCAGTTCTGTGAAGCCTATCACGACATCACTTCTGGACAAGATATACCATTATTTGCTAAGAATTCTGAGAAATAAGACACTTTCAGTGATGACAGTGGGATGCTGCTGCTGTTGCTATCAATGAGGACACAGCTTAATTTCAGTGGGTGCTGCAGCCCTGAGCATGTAGCAGGCATGACACCGTGTGCCTCACAGATATTACTTTATTTATTTATTAAAAATATTTATTTATTTGGTTGTGCCAAGTCTTAGCTGCAGCATGTGGGATCTAGTTCCCTGACCAGGGATCGAACCCGGCCCCTTGCATTGGGAACTCAGAGTCTTAGCTGTGGACCATCAGGGAAGACCATATTGCTTTAATTCTTGCAAGGGCACTTTAGGGAAGAATTATTATCTCCATTTTACACGTTTCCTGTGGTGCTAGAGCTGGAATGTGAATAGAAATCTGTCCCAGCTCTAAACTCTGTTTTCTCATGCTCATGCCAGACTGTCATCAGTAGCCTTTGCAAGTCTCCGCTCTCGTTTTATTTTTATCTTTATTCACACTGGGGCTTCCCTGGTAGCTCAGATGGTAAAGAATCTATCTGCAATGCAGGAGACCCTGCATTGCAGGGTCTGATCCCTCAAGGGGAGTGGCTATACACTCCAGTTGTTGTTGTTCAGTGTCTAAGTCATGTCCAACTGTTTGTGACCCCAAGAACTGCAGCACACCAGACTTCCCTGTCCTTCACTATCTCCTGGAGTTTGCTCAAACTCATGCCCATTGAGTCAGTGATGCTATCTAACCATCTCATCCTCTGCTGCCCGCTTCTCCTCTTGCCCTCAATCTTTCCCAGCCTCAGGGTCTTTTCCAACAAGTCAGCTCTTCGCATCAGGTGGCCAAAGTATTAGGGCTTCAGCTTCAGCATCAGTCCTACCAATGAATATTCAGGGTTGATTTCCTTTACGATTGACTTGTTTGATCTCCTTGCTGTCAAGGGACTCTCAAGAATCCTCCAGCTCACAATTCGAAAGCATTAGTTCTTCGGTAATCCCCTGGAGAACAGAATGGCTACACACTGCAGTATTCTTGCCTGGAGAATTCCATGAATAGAGGAGCCTGGCAGGCCACAGTCCATGGGGTAGCAAAGAACTGGAGACAACTGAGTGACTTCATTTTTCACTTTTCATTCATACTTCTTTCTCCTCTGCTCCACACGAACACTCACTGTACAAACTTTGCTTTCTAATCCTTCATACATGCATATATTTACATTTGAGAAATGTTTAGTATTATTATTTTGCATATATGCTATTGTGTTTTAGATATTTCTCTTTTAGAATAAAAGCCAGAGGTAAGAAGAATTTGCCTCCTCCCTCCCTTTTCTCCTGCCTCAGTGATTGTGCTGAGACATCTCACCTCATCTTCTCTGGCTCTTGAACTGGAATTTACATCATCAATTCCCGTGGTTCTCGGGCCTTTGGATTCAGACTCAATTTCCCTTTCCTAGGCCTCTGGTTTGCAGATGGCAGATCATGGGACTTTTCATCCTCCATAATCTCATGAGCCGATTCCTTGTACTCACTTTCTCTTCTCTCTCCCTGAGCCTCTGAAAACCACCATTCTACTCTTTGCTTCTTCGAGTTTGGCTCTATCAGATTCCACACAAAGATGCATGCATGCATGCTAAGTCACTCAGTCATGTCCGACTCCTTGCAACCCTATGGACTGCAGCTTGCCAGGCTCCTCTGTCTGAGGGGATTCTCCAGGCAAGAATTTTGGAATGGGTTGCCTTGTCCTCCTTCAGGGGATCTTCTTCACACATAAATGAGATCATGCAATATTTGTCCCTCTTGTCTGGCTTATTTCACTTGGCACAGTGTCTTCCAAGTTCATCCATATTGTGAATGGCAAGAGTTTCTTTTCTTAAGGCTGAATAATATTCTATTACATATATGTGTATTACATACAACATATCTTAGATACATTTTTAATTATCCATTCATTTGTTGACATTTAGGTTAGTTTCATATTTTGGCTATTGTGAATAATGCTACAATGAACATGGGAATGCAGATATCTCTTGAGATACTGATTTCCATTTTCACTTAGAGATATGTGTATCCCTGCCTCCTTCCTCTCCATTCGCTCCTTCCCCCTTTCCACGCTCCCCTTCCCTCCTCCATTTTCTCCTTTCCGATTCCTCCCCTTCCTGGCTTTCCCTCTCCTCTTCCGCCTCTCCTTCCTCCCTGCTCCCTGGGAGGCCCCTGTTTTGGATTGTCTGGGGACCACCGCCGGAGGCAGGGGAGGGGGCGCTGTGGACTACCCTCACGCCTGGCCCCAGCCCCACCACCCAGCTCCAGAGCATCTCCCCCTGTTGATCCTCAGGGCTTGAGGAAGCCCAGCCCTCCATCCCACCACGATCTGTGGCGAGTGGGGGCCACAGCAGCTGTGTCCCCAGGAGGAAGGGAGGAAGATTCAGGCTGAGCTCTGCTGCTGCTGCTGCTGCTGATTGTTGCCTTGGCCAGCCTCACCTGCCAGGTGCTCTCATCACCATGCAGGGCTGCCATCCTGGACGACCAGACTATGTGGGCCACAGTGAATGTCTGGCCCTGACCCTGACCCTGGCCTGGGAGCAGATCAACGGGATCATCAAAGTCCCAGCCAAGGCCCCTGTGGAAGTAGACATCTTTGGGCTGCAGCAGGACAGCCAGTAGAGGACCACGGACACCATGTGTCAGATCCTGCCCAAGGGGGCCATGTCTGTCCCGGAACCCTCCTCCAGCCCTACTTCTGTCTCCACAGTGAGCCAAATCTGTGGAGAGAAGGGGATCCCCCACATCAAGGTGGGTCCCGAGGAGACGTCCCACCTTCAGTGCCTACGCTTTGTGTCTGGCAGCCTGTACCCCAATAACAAGTACAACCAGCCCAGCCATCTCCCGGATCCCCAAATTTTTCAACTACCCTTCAGCCAGCCTCATCTGTGAGTGCTCATCTCAAGGCCGAGTGCCTGCTGCGACTGGAGGAACTGGTGCGTGGCTTCCTCATCTCCAAGGAGACTCTGTCCGTGAGGATGCTGGATGACAGCTGGGACCCCACCCCACTGCTCAAGGAGGTCCACAATGACAAAAGTGTCCACCATCCTCATCGACACCAACGCATCCATCTCCCCCCTCATTCTCAGTACTGCCTCGAGGCTGGGGATGACCTCAGCATTTTCAAGTACATCCTCGTCACCATGGACTTCCCCATTCTGCACCTGGACGGGGTGGTGGAGGACTCCTCCAACATCCTGGGCTTCTCCAGTTTCAACATCTCGCAGCCCTTCGATCCCGAGTTTGTGCACAGCCTCAAAGTGTCCTGGAGGGAGAACTGACAAGCCAGCACCTACCCTGTCCTGCGGCAAGCTTTTGCCCTACCCCCAGCTCGCAGACACTTCTGGGGCCTCTTCAGGCCTCGGCTGATCATGCTCAGAACCCCTGGTGTCCCTTTTGCTTTCTGAGTACATCCAGGAAGCCTCACGGTGTGGCCTGGATTAAGTCTCACCCATTTCTTCCTCTCCACCAGCTCCACTCGCATGTGTCCCCCCAGGCGCCCAGCAGATATGCACCCAGAACCTTTGCTCTTGCTCTTCCTGCTGCTTTGCATGCACGTCCCTAGGGGCTAGTGATTTGATCCCATGTTGCCAAGTTACTGCTCAAATGCCACCGCCCACCCCCCCATTAAAAAATGGCTAAATGCCCACTATTTGCAATGCTAGAGACTAGGGTTCCATCCCTGGGTCAGGAAGAACCCCTGGAGAAGGAAATGGCAACCCACTCCAGTGTTCTTGCCTGGAGAGTTCTATGGACAGAGGAGCCTGACATGCTACAGTTCACGGGGCGGCAAAGAGTCAGACAGGACTTAGCTGACTAATACACATAAGTGGGATTCTTGTTCACTAGACAGTTCTATTTTTAAATGTTGAGCAACCTTCATAATGTTCTCCATAGTGGCTGCACCAATTTACATTCCCCCCAATGGTGCACAAGGGTTCCCTTTCCTCCACAGCCTTGCAACACCTATTATCTTCTTTTTGATACTAGTCTTTCGGATAGGTGTGAGGTGGTATCTCACTGTAGTTTAATTTGCCTTTTCCTGATAATTAGTGACATTGAGCACCTTTTAATATACCTATTGGCCATCTGTATATCTTCTTTTGAGAAATGCCTATTCAGAATCTTCATCCATTTTTTAATCAAGTTATTTGGGGTTTTGCTGCCAAGTTGTTCACGCTTCTTATATATTTTGGATATTAATCCCTTATCAGCTATAGGGTTTGCAAATATTTCCTTCCACTTCATAGACTGCCTTTTCATTCTTGATTATTTTCATCACTGTACAGAAGTTGTTGTGTCTTCTCACAGATGTACAAAGGAAAAAAGAAACATGTAGTATAACCAACTTAGACTCTTAAAAAGTGTCCAATTAGAAGCATTAAAATGACTGAGCTGAGGTTGAGGTCAAAATTATTTTATTATACCTGGAAAACTGATTAAGGAATCAAAAAGTAAATGGGTTCTTCTCTTCAGAAATGCATAAATATTGAGATTTTTGAGGGTAATGTCAGGCTGGGCCTTAAGAATGATCTAATTCAGTAATTCTCAGTTTGGTTTAGAGATACCTGGGGGTTCCAATGACCCTTTAAGGGATCTGCAAAGTCAAAATTATGTTTGTGTGCTGAGTCACTTCAGCCATGTCCGATTCTTTGTGACCCCATGGACTGTAGCCCACCAGGCTCCTCTGTCCATGGGATTCTCTAGGCAAGAATGTGGAGTGGGTTGCCATTTCCTCCTCCAGGGGATCGTCCCAACCCAGGAGTCGAATGCACATCTCTTACATCTCCTGCATTGTCAGGTGGGTTCTTTACCACTAGCTTCACCCCCTACTAAGAGGTTTCTTGCGTTTCATTAGGTTGACACTTGCATAGATGGCACAAAGCAGTGGGGGATAAAACTGTTAGATCTGAAGCACAGTTGAAGGCAGCAGCAGCAAACTGTATTTTTCACTGTTATGTTGTGCGCTCACAGTAAGAAAACAGAACAAAACCTTGGATAAAATCATTTTAAAATTAATTTTGTTACATTTTGAGCTCAAAGTACACATCTCTTATATATTTTGTGTGTTGAAATAGGAAGTATGCACTTCTATTCCATGCTGAAATACAATGACTGTCTTCAGGGAAAGCTCTTACACAACTGAGTTCTGAATTGAACCGGCTACCCTTCTTCTTTGAATACCATTTTAATTTAAAAAATGACTGAAAAATTATAGTCATTCAGACTTGGGTAATTCTCAGACATTTTCTTAAAAGTGAACAAAGTGAGACTGTCACTTCAAGGAAAACATATGACAGTAATTATTGCCAATGGTGAAATTCCAGATTTCAAATGAAGATTAGAGCTTTAGAAAAACTTGTATTTGTTATCATGAGCTTGACAGTTTCCCAGTAATTAAAGACTTTTCTGTTGATACTGAATCTGATTTTTAAAATATTGTATATAATGAGATGCTATCAACATTTAAAAGATCTCTATAACTTTGTGAACAAATATTTTCAACTGCCAACACATGAATGAAAGATCTATTTAAAGTACAAAAAGGACCAATGAATTTTATTGTAGCAGAGTAAGAAATGCTTGTTGAGGGCTTCCCTAGTGGTCAGTGGTTAAGAATTCATCTGCCAAGGCAGGAGACAAGCGTTCGATCCCTGGTCCAGGAAAATCCCATATGCCACAAGGCAACTAAGCCCGTGCACCACAATTCCCGAAGCCTGCACGTCCTAGAGCTGGTGCTCTGCAACAAAGAGAAGCCACTGCAATGAGAAGCCCATACGCCTCAACTAGAGAGTAGCCCCTACTCGCCACAACTGGAGAAAGTCCTAATGCAGCAACAAAGACCCACCGCAGCCAAAAGCAGAACGAAATGCATGTTGATATGGCTTCAGATTCCATAATGCAACTCAATGTTTAAGAAACTATCCTTGTTGAGTTTTCATGTAGCATCAAAGAAGAATATCCACAATTATACAAAAAGTTCTCTTAAAATGCAACTACAAACCTGTATGAGGCCAGATTTTCTTCATAAACTTCCACTGAACTCTCCTTTGAAAGTAGAGTTCATGTTAAATTTATTTGTTTTTTCTTATAGCACCTTGCACAGTACTATACACATAAATACCACATTAAATGAAGGTGCTTCAGTACTGACAAAAATTAGCTGTCTTGTCTGGCTGGGAAAATGTGTGAAACATCTATAGTCATGTTTTTGAGTTCAACAAAAAAAGGTTTACCAAATCCAGCAATTCTAACAGTATACCAGGGGCAGTCTTTAGCAAGTTGAGATTACTTGGAGATCGATAAAAAACTACTTCACACTGTAGGTAAGAAACTTCGCTTCTTATTACCTGTAAGAAAAGACAAAAGCAGATAACATAAAGGAATATGAAGATGATTTAGAGAAATATATATATATATATATTTCTAAATTCCTACTCCAAGAAAATCTTTTTAAATTAATAATTTATATTTACCTATGTGGTCCTCCTGACCATGGTGTTTCCATTTTTGTGCCTTTTTAAAAAGCTTTATCATGTGTATGAATGAATGGCTAAACAATGTATTCCTTTGTATAAAGGACATCACACCATATGGTATCTTCTGGGACTTGTTTTTTTCATTGAATATTAATATTCCTAATATTCTTTATGTTGCTGCATTGTAGCTGTGGTTCATTTATTCTGTTGTATAGTATTTTGTACTGTGAAGATAGCACAACTTATCCATTTTTTCTGTTGGACAACTGAATTGAATTCAAAGTTCTGATTTTACAAATAGGGCTATTATGAACACTGTTGTACATATCTTCTGGTATACATGTATATATACTAATCAGTATATATACTCAGGCATGAAATTCTGGGTTATAGAGTGTGCAAGTATTCAACTTTACAAGACAACAGGTGTGCTTGGTATCTAACGTTTATTTCAGAGATAACATCCGGTGCAGCTGCATTAAGGCCTCTTTGGGTTACAGAATCCTACACTGCACAGGTCATAAACCCAACCTACTATAACAATTCCTCTTTGCAGCCTTTTTCCAATTTCCCCAGGCTGGACAGACAGATGAGGACAGGTAAAAGCTCCCTCCCTCTCATTCCTTCATTTCTGTTCTTGCCTTTCTTATCCCTGATGATAGCAGTTTCTCTCCCTGAGGCATCTAGTTCTTGACCTAATCTGGGTCCTCTAGGGGAGAACCTGGACATTTTGCTGATACTAGATGTCCTACTCATCCTTTAAGGTATAGCTGAATTCCCATCTTCTTCTTCACAATGCTTCCCTTATTATGCTGACCCTATTCAGTTCAATGATCCAAAATTCACTGGCAGTTTAAATATGCCTCATTAAACTAGACACCAATGAGTCAATGTGGAACAGAGAGCTCAAGAAGTCCTCAAAGAGCTCACCTTTTAGTGACTAGAAATAAGATAGTAAAAAAATTAAAATGCAATGTGATGATAAAGGTCCACATTGACACAAGGATGAGGAGTACAGAAGAGAGACACTTAGCCAGCTGCACCCATTTCTTCCTTATTTTTTCTGAGAGCTTTTATTATCTGTACATGGCCCCCTTATTTAGTACAGGCTTGCAGGATGCATTTATGAATGTGGTACCACTAGCTGAAATCAATTCCGTGTAGAATGGCTGTAACATAGAGCCTTTGAAGGTACATTCAGTGTGGTCCATTGGCACCTGAGCCTCCACTTTGGTCATCTACCAAATGACATATTTCTGGTCATCATTTCTTGCAACTCCCACTCATACACTTGTTAATCCATCCCCTCATGCTACAGTGATATTTGCAGACTTTTACCAATTTTCATTTGCTTCTTGATCTTTCCCCTTGTAGATGATAGGAATCACCATAAAACTGGCATTTTAGAGGGAGCTAGGAACCACCAGGGGGGAGGGCATGGCAACCCACTCCAGTATTCTTGCCTGGAGAATCTCCATGGACAGAGGAGCCTGGCAGGCTACAGTCCATGGGGTCACAAAGAGTCAGACACGACTAAGTCAGTCAGCAACTAAGCAAAACACAGGAACCACCAGAAAACTTGAATTTTAACTTTCAACGTGATTCTATTCCTTTGTTTCTTTGCAGCATTTCTGGAACAATCAAATATACATTGTTGTAAATCACGGTGGGTCCAAAGTATACACAGAATAAATAGCAGAAAAAAGCCATCCACTGAATAACCTCACACAACGTGCTTTAAGATAACATGGTAGAGTCCTCCCTGGCTGAGGTCATAAAATGAAGGGCTAACTCATTGACCAAAGGTTACTGTCGAGTATGTCAGGCTAGCTCTCATTGGCTAAGAATGCACAGTAGCAGTCCAAGCATAGAAAAAAAAGTATTATTATGGTACCAAAATCAATTTATGTATATTTTTAAAGAAAAATATTTCAGAGATGAATTCAATAAATAATTGCTGTTCTGGCAATGCTACTGTTGTTTAGTCACTCAGTCATGTTTGACTCTTTGTGAGCCCGTGGACTGTAATGCTTCAGGCTCCTTTGTCCATGGGATTTCCCAGGCCAGAATACTGGAGTGGGTTACCATTTCCTTCTCCAGGGGATCTTCTTGACCCAGGGATCGAACCCAAGTCTCCTGCATTGGCAGGCAAGCTCTTTACCACCTGGGAAGCCCAGCAGTGTTACGGTTTATCAGATATTTCTGTGATCAAGCATGATAATTCAGTAGGATCCTGTGGGGAATTTGTATATGCCCTGATTTAATTGCTTAATGGGTAGGAGTATTACCATCCCTCCATCTCAAATTGTAAATCCCCTATAGACAGAAACACTGTTTTATAGGTATATTTAACATAGCATCAATTTGGGCATGTAGAAGAGGCCAGAAAATACCAGCATGTAATTAGTATTTGCTGAATTAAGGCTAGCAGGAGAGAATTAAGTTAAAGAGGCAAAAGTTCATCTCAGAGTCCAACACCTATGTGAAGCTGAGGTTCCCCAACCACAGCACTATTGCCATTTTGGACCAGATAATCCTTTGTTGTGGAAGGCTGTTCTGTGTATTATTGGATGTTTAATAACATCCCTAGACACCAGCAGCACACACCGCCCCCCCGCCCCCCGACCATGTGACAACCAAAAATGTCTCCAGACATTGCCAAATGTCCCCTAGGATGGACAGAGATTGCTGTTGGTTGACACTGCTGCCTTAAATCTATCTCATTGCTTCTCTTTCATTCACCAGATTCTGGTCTGGGCCACAGAAGGCAACTCTCTAGATCAAGCAGGATATGTCTTCATGTTAAGAAAGAATACACAATTATAGTTAAACTCCAAGTATAACTTGGTACAAATTTATTGATACTCACCTATCCCTGCTGCTCTAACAAAACACTGGGCAACCTGTAAAACCATTTATGCATAAGTATAGAACAGAAAGATGAAAACTAGAAAAAAACCTGGATTTATTGGGGGTAGTCAAGCAATACGGCAGGTGTATTTATTCATGTTTGGCAGGACCCTTTGTGGTCTCAAGCTTCAGGTGGCTAGACAAGTCCCTCAGCTCTATGACCAGGTGACCAAGGAGAACTCTCATATCCTGTATCTGCTTGAGGAGAACACCCATCTGGTGATACAGATGAGGGTCTGGGCCTTGCAGAGGGGAAAAGGAGTCTGGATCCTTAGAAGAAGGGGTGGGAAGTGGAGGCAGTGGCCCAGAGGGCTTTGTAGAAGTAGTTTCTGGAGCATCTGGTTTCTGAGGAGCTGGAGTCAAGGTAGTGGGTGCAGCAGAACTGGAGGGACCTGGATTAGGGGGCAGGAGACACAGACAAGAGTGAAGTCTGACTCTCGTCCTACCCTCATACTCCTGGTCAATCTTTCTTATTCTCTGAAGGTAGCTTTGGAGCCCAGTGGCAGCAAAAACTTGAGGACTCCAAATTCCAGTCTGAAGAAATCTGAATTTCTTCTGCTTGAAAATCTTCCACAGGGAGGCCTTATCATTAAAAGGGCTATGGATGTTAGCCAGTTCCTCCGCTTTTAATTGAATTCCATACAACAGGCATGCTGTACAACAGGTAACTGGTCCTAGGTCAATCTCCTATCGTACATGCATACATGCTAAGTCTCTTGAGTCGTGTCTGACTCTTTGTGACTCCATGCACTGTGGCCCGCCAGGCTCCTCTGTCCATGGGGATTCTCCAGGCAAGAATACTGGAGTGGGTTGCCATGGCTTTCTACACTAATGTACATGACATTAGTGTAATTCCTTATCCTGTGCCAGCCTTCAGTGTTTTGAGGACGCCTCTGCTGGCCCCATGAGTCACTTCCTCTTCAAGATGAGCATCTCCCAGCCCTTCCATTTATTTTCCTTATGACATGACTTGAGCTCCCTCCCTACCTGGACACCTCCTATGGGTATATTTCAGATCAAATGCAGCCTTCTTGATGGAGATTCCTAGAATTGAAAATAAACTCCAGCCTACTTCATCCTCACTCTAGAAACTCTGATCCTACAAATGCCCAGAGTTCATGAAGGGAGTGTCCAGTCTCCGGGGTAGTAGCTGCTGGCTCAGGTCTTGGTTTGGTGAGTTGTACACCACGGTCTGAGGGAGAAGTTGCCTATCTGTGCTTTTTTCCAACACCAGGGACTCTGGCTTATTGTTCTTGCCTCCTGTGTGTCCTTTCTTAACCTGCTTACACCAAACCCTAGCTCATGGACCCAATTGTCTTATCCCCTTCCTTCCTGCTTTTTCGCACACATCACACACACACACACAAACTCACCCTGCACCCTGATCTCCAGCTTGGGGCTCTGTTTCCCAACTTGATTGTCCTCAGTGGCTGCTTCACACCAGTAGGACCCAGAATGTGCCTCTGACGCAGTGGGGATCTGGAATTCTGGAGAGGCGCCCCTGCTGCGCACTGTCCTGCCATCCTTGAAGAAGGAGAAGAGGAGGCGGGCGGCTGACCTCTGCAGGGGCAGCTTTGTCTGACAGCTCAGGGTCACGGGCTTCCCCTCTTGGGGCTCAGCTGAGGGTGTGACTCTGAGAACTGGGGCTCGAAACAGTTCTGGGGGAGAGAGAGGGGAGAAAGCGGAGCTCAGTTCATGTTCAGGCGAGCCCCCAGCAAGCAAAGAACCCCGGCCCCGCTTCCCTTCCTGTCTTTCTAGATCAGGAAAGCCTTCTCTTAGAGAAGTTCCATTTGAATCTTTCAAGTTGTCTCTCTCTTCAATAGACAGAACTAGGGAAGATCTGCTGCTGCTGCTGCTAAGTCGCTTCAGTCGTGTCCGACTCTGTGCGACCCCATAGACGGCAGCCCAACAGGCTCCCCCGTCCCTGGGATTCTCCAGGCAAGAACACTGGAGTGGGCTGCCATTTCCTTCTCCATTGTGTGAAAGCGAAAAGTGAAAGTGAAGTCGCTCACTCGCGACCGACTCCTAGCGACCCCATGGACTGCAGCCTACCAGGCTCCTCCATCCATGGGATTTTCTAGGCAAGAGTACTGGAGTGGCTTGCTATTGCCTTCTCCGAGGGAAGATCTAGAGATGGGCAAATCTGACAGTAAGCCAGACATCCAGTCAGTGAACATCGGGGAGCACAGAACTGTAGGACAGAGCAGAAGGGAACATGCTGAGCTCGGAGTCAAGCTGAAGGGCTTGAAAAGGCAATGCTAGGGTGCTACTCCTCCTGAAGGCCACCTGGGGCAGCTGCCAGCAATCTACTGCTTAGGCCTTCGGTGATCTTGCCATCTCCAGCGAGAGACGTTTGCAGTTGCCCTGTCTTTCCCCGCCCGCCTCCACCGTGACGACTCCGCGTCTAGCGCTTACCGTGAACTGTGAGAGCCACGGGAGACGCCGCCTCTGGTCTCCCGGCACCAGGGCCCCCGAGGACAGCGCTGCAGTGGTAGTGCCCGCTGTGGGCCTTCTGCGCCACAGCGATGGAGATTTCCTTACTAGGTCTGGGAGGGCCAAGGGCTGCGCCGTCTCGGTAGAAGGTGACCTGGGTCAGTGGCCAGTCTTGCCAGGCCTGGCAGCGCAGAACCAGAGGGTCTCCTTCGAATATAGGCTTGGCTGGGCTTTGGAGGATCAGCCAGTCTGTGGTCCAAAGCAAAAGCTGAGCGTGACCTACTGCCCCTCGGGAGCTCCCTCAGAGCTGCCCACGATAGAGCCCTCTAGTCTTTCTCTGAAGGGCCAGGCCACCTGCCCTCTGGTTGGGAGTGTGGGACAGCTTCTCTGGGGTCTAGCACAGAGGGTACCCTGGCTTCTTGGGCTGAAGATGGAGCAGATGGTATCCCTTCCCGTGGCCAGTTTCCTGGGGGTCCCTTCCCAAGTGGGCTGTGGGGCTGAAAGGAGAGCTTTGGGAAATGGGAGAAAGAGCTGCCTGCACTGGTCAGTCCTTTCTAGGACCTCACCGTAGGACACAATCAGGTGGACGGGTTCACTGAAAGTGAAGCCCTTGATCTGGAAGTGGACTTCCTTTGGGTCCGTCAAGTCATCCTCAGGGTGGCACATGCTCTCCTGGGTGCTGGCTGGTCCTTTGCACTGGAGCGCCTCAAAACTGGCAGCTGCGGAGAGCATGGTTGGAGAAGAACCAGAAAATTACGCTGCAGCTTGGAGAAAGAGGCTAGGAAATGGCTCTCCACAGCGGTTCTTCCCTCTCCTTGGGGAATCATGCATTTTAAAATAGAGTAAGAAGACATCAAAACCTTTTTTTTTTCCCCCAAGAGACCCGTGTGGCTCTCCAAGAGGGATACATTTGACTTGATTCACTGGCTCCCGGGTGCAGTCAGTGAGTGGACTATGGGTTTGAGGAAGTGGGTGGGGAGAGAATGGTGAACTCACCAGCATGACATCCAGCTGCGGGTGCAGGAATCCAGATGTCAAAGACAAAGAGGATCCCAGAGCAGACAGACACGGGACGAGAGAGAAAGGAGATCAGATTCTAATATTTGTTGAGTGTTTACCATGTGCCGGGCATTGCCAGGCACGTTCACACTTTATCTCACTAATCTCACAAGATTTCTAGGCATGTGATTTCACCCCCACTTTATAAATCTTATTAATAAATGAACAGATTTTGAAAAGCCAATTTATTTACCCCCAATTTTAAAAAAAAGAGTAAGGAGTACAGCAAGAAAGTCAGATACGTCTGAGTCCAAAGTCAGTATTCTCTTTACTTCGTTGTCCAGACATGATCTGCTTTAGTCCTCAGACCTTCCTGGGGGCTTTCTTCCATATTTTCATTTTCCCAGATTCACTTTGCTCTTCATCCTTGAACACGTCAGCTACCACTGGCTTTCAGTACCCCCTTCCTGGGTCCTCCTTTCAGGTTTTCCTTTTTCAGTCACCTTTACCTTAATGTCCTCTGTCCCTTGAACTTTCCTGGCAACGGTAGAGCCCATCCGATGTCTTTCCCTCTACCCCTGACCCTCTACTCCGAGTCTGTGCTGGTAGCTATGAAGCAGTTCTTCCTTTGCTTGGGGGTTGAAACTTAGTGTCATAGCTTTTTCACCACATTTCCTCACCCTACCTCTTAGTTCCATGGCTGACCCAGGCTAGGTAAATTTCTCATCTCCGTGACTGCTCCTTGACCCTCTTGATGCTTCTTTCCCTCTCCTGGGCCCACGGCCGTTTACATGTTCTCAGTTCTTTACTGTGTCCTTTCCTGTCCCACTTGCTTTTGTTCTCTTTCACTTCCGAAGTCCCAATGCTCTTTGACCTCGCAACTTCTCTTAGCAAGGTCCCGCTCTACTTCCTAATCCTCCTTACATCAGCAGCAGGTGCTTTCTTTTGATCCTCTCTCAGCCCTCTTCATCACCCTGCTACCCTCTTTTCAGTTCCTCCACTTTCACTCAACTGGACTCAGCCTCTTCTCTTTTTGTAAAATAAAATGTTGTTCGGCTACCAGGCACTTTGACTCAATAAACTATGTGGCGGGTATTATTATTCTCATTTTATGGATAGGAAAGCCGAGTTCAGAAATATGAAAAGTGGCTTTTCCAAGTGATACAGAGCTAGTAAATGAGGGTGGCTTGAAACTAGAGCATCTGATTCTGAGTCTGGACTTCTCACCACAATACCACTGCTGTGTCATAATCCAGTCACCAGTCCTGTTTCTGTGTGTTCAATAAAACAATTCAACAAAAATATTGTGTAGGGAAAATGTGGGTGCTGAGAATTCAAAGATAAATAAGATACAGTTTTAAAAATCAAACAAAAAGGCATTGTCCCTGCCTACAAGTAACTCTCAGTTCAGCGGCTGGCACAGGCATATGAAGAGATTGTTTCAGATGAGGAAGAAAGTAAAAAGAAAGAATTTGCACAGGCAGCCATCAAAGCAGAAAGGAGGGCTCAAGGAAGATTTCCTGGTAAAGATGCCACCTAAGCTGAGTCTTTAGGGATGCCCAGAAGATTGTAAGTGAGAGAGGAGCAGAGAGCAATGGCAGGGACAGGGAAACGGGGCTCATTTCAGACAGAAGTAGCGGTATGAACAAAACTTTGGAGATAAATAAGAGTTTGGCGGGTAAATATAAGCAGGTTGGGATGTATTGCAAGGCTCAGAGGGTGAGAGAAGAGGTTGAAGAGGTTGCAACAGGGCCAGGTTATTGTGGACCTTGGATGCCATGATAAGGAGCTTGAGCTGGCAGACTTGAATTTTAGAAATTACTCTGTCTGCAGAGTCAGAATTTATTTCAAGGACACAAGGCTGAGATATGAAGATTAGTTAGGAAGTCGCTGGACTAGCACAAGACAGAAATGACGAGGGCTTGTCCTGGTAGATACCATTAGTCATGTTTCAGGAAAGAGACCAGGTCTAGGACCAACTTAGAAGGTAGACTTTGCCAAACTTGATAACTGATCATGTGTAGAGGATGAAGGAGAGGGAGGAATCTACGTTATCTCCCAATTTTTGACCCAGATGTCTGGATGGATACCATTAACTGAGATAAAACAGTGAAAAATGAAATTTGGGGACTTCCCTAATGGGCTAGTGGCTAGGATCCCGAGCTTTCACTGCCATGGCCCAGGCTAAACCCCTGGTTAAGGAACTGAGATCCCTCAAGCCACATAGTGCAGTCAAAAAACCAGAAGGATGAAATTAGGAGCGGGAGGCACCAAGAGGATAGATGAGTTCCACTCTGGTCGTATTGTGCTGAGATATCTTGAAACGCGCAGGTAGCTATGTCTTGTGCAAAGCTTGATGTTTGAATGTGAAACTCAAAAGCATGATTAGGGTGTGATGCATCACTTAGAACTCTTAATTATACAGTTGTGATGGTAAAAGTTAAATAGACAGATAAGTTCACTAAGGAGCTGCTGCTGCTAAGTCGCTTCAGTAAATTAAAAACTAAGGAGGCAACTATAGAAAATGCCAGTCTTTAAGGGAAAGAGAAGAGAAACCACCAAAGGGACCAAGAGAGATACACGAAGCACAAAGAGAAGCCAGGGGAATAGAGATTGCCAAGGAAGAATAAGTGATCAGCAGCACCCAGTGCAGCAGAGAAGTCCAGCAGGATAAGACTTTAAAAGGGTGAAGTGTCTGAATAGAGTTTGCTGCGCTCTGGCCAAAACAGTCCAGCGGAAGCCAAACTACAGTCATTGAGAGTGACAAGTGGGGAAACAGAAAAAGCAAAGATGCAGACTACTCTTTCAAGAGATTTATCTGGGCAAAGAAAGAAAAGAGTTGAGATTGTAGCTAAAGAGGGCATCATAGTTAAGGGGACTTTTAGGATGAAAAAAAAATACCATTCAGAAAGAGCCATTCAGTCCCACCTGTGAAACTTTCTTACACTAGCCATATCCCACCTGAACTTGGCTTCTGAGAGCTGAAGTTGGTCCATGCTGCTTTCCTGTGGGTCTTTTCCCCCAAGTCCGACATATCTCCATTACCACAAATTCCAAGATTTTACTTACCCAGTAGCATCTGGGCTGCCCAGAGCAAAGCAGGAGAAAAGTAGAAGACTCCAGCCATGAGGACAGAGCTTAGCTTCGGGGTAACTGTGTTTGGGTCTCCTGCAGCTTCTAACACACTGATTTTCTTCAACACGAAACCTCTCAAATTAGAAAAGAGGAAGTAAGTCTAACTGTCTGATCTCCTTGCATCTGGGGCCCATTTTCAACTTTGCAATTGACTTTCATCCTTCAGATTGACCAGGTTGGTTCCAGCACCATCAGCACCCTTAAGGGTGTGGATGACATGAATTCCCCCACAGAGCTCAGAGACCTTTCAAAGCATGTTGGAAAGCATGTTTCAAAGTCTGCTCTCCCACCGGCCTTCACAAACTCTGGGCAAAATCAGTGCAACGATTGTTCATGTCACCAATGGAATAACTGGGGATAGGAGGCAGGAAATTGCTTGAAGGCTACACAGAAAGTCACAGGAAGAGCAATGGTAAGAATTCAAGTGTCCTATTCCAAGTCTTACATGCTTCTAGTAACCAAACTGGAGCAGGACAGAAGGCAGAAGGAGATTGGTGGCTGTTGTTCAGTCACCAGTCGTGTCTGACTCTTTGTGACCCCACAGACTGCAGCACGCCAGGCTTCCCTGTCCTTCACTGCCTTCTGGAATTTGCTCAAACTCATGTCCATTGAGTCCATGATGCATCCAACCATCTCATCCTCTTCTGCCCTCTTCTCCTCCTGCCCTCCATCTTTCCCAGCAACAGGGTCTTTTCCAGTGAGTTGGCTCTTCACATCAGGTGGCCAAGGTATTAGAGCTTCAGCTTCAGCATCAGTCCTGCCAGTGAAGATTCAGGGCTGATTTCCTTTAGGATGGACTGGTTTGATTTCCTTTCTGTCCAATTGGTAATGGCACCAAATAACATATGAGATTAGCCCCCTGGTATTGAACTCCGGGAGTTGGTGATGGACAGGGAGGCCTGGTGTGCTGCAGTTCATGGGGTTGCAAAGAGTTGGACACGACTTAGCAACTGAACTGAACTGAACTGATGTTCCTAACATCCAAAGCCCAGACAAATTTGTATACAAATTTTTCTAGACTCAGGCCTCAGCTCTCTTTTTCTACAGTACAACTAAGGCTATTCAGTCTCATCGGAAATCTGAGTAAAAGGCAAAGAGGGACTCCTGGGAAAGAGCAGAGGAAAAAAGAAAGTCAATTTCCAGAGGCCCTATCTGGAAGCTTAGGGCTCAGGCTCATGGCCAACGCTCAAGCCACTGATCCTGAAGAAATTAGAGACAGAGGCATCTGATAGCCCGAGAAACCTGAGAAGAGTCAGGAACAAGGGCAACATGAAGGCCACAGCCTCTCTCTTCAGCTCCTGGGGGCCTATGGGAACCATGTGCCTACGTCTGAATATGTGCTGTTGGACTGAGATCTCCTCAGCAAAAGGGCCCAGGCCTCTTTTCCCGGGGACCACACTCCTCTCCCCTTCCCATCGTAATACCCACCAGGCCCTCAGTTGGTGACTGAGAGATGAAACGAGCCATCAGAAATGGGGGGAGGCAGTCCTGCCTGAAGGCAGAAAGAGAGTCAGCATGATCCTTCAACTGTGCAAAAACCACATGTCAGAACAGGTATGTTAGCAACAGAGGCCTGACAGAGCGGGTACTGCTCAACCTAAAATAAGCATTTAGAATAAATTTTCCATTATCTGAGAGACAAATTTTTTTTTTGCAGGTGGCCCCAGGGAATCCAGTGGGAGTGGGGGGTGAATATGGGTGTGGGGAGAAGCAGTGAGGCAGTAAGCCTTGCAGGTGATGTGACGTGAAAGAACCCACAGGTTCAGAAGAGGAAGAGAAGTCTAGGCCAGCCCTAATGAAAATTAAGAAAATGAATGTGTTTAGATGAACTTCCAGACGTAACACTCTGTAAAATACAGACTCTCGGAGTTAGGTCTGTAAGGAGCTTCCACATTAACCCCAGAAATCTTTCCTTTCTCATGCCCCCAACTTCTCCTTAACTGTCCTTACCACTGAGTCGTACCTAGATAGAGACCCCTCATCTATACACACCATTTCCATCAGCTCCCACAGGATCCCACTCTCAGTATGGAAAGCAAGAAGGCCTCTGAGGATGTGGGATGAAGCTATCACATTCTTTACACTAAAATTTCTGCTAAGCCTCTGGAAAAAATTCACTCACTTGAAGTCTGATCTATGAAATATTTAGAACAGGTGTGAATCACTGGGAAAAGAGGAGCATTGGGCCTGTTATGAGCTTATGGAGGCTGATCTCAGTTTATTGAGTTAGTCCCACCATGAAGATCACCCCAGAATTTTCACAGATCAGTGGGGCAAGTTTCCATCCTCATTCCATCTCAATACTAATTAGACCTTTGATATCATTCCCAACTGCTCCTGGCTTGTCACAAGCAGGAGATGTTTATTTTTTCTTTATTTTTAATTGAGTAGATTAAAAAAATTAGAAAAGATATGACAGTATAAAGAATAATGATGCAATGAAGACTTTTGTACCTGGTTCAGTAGAGGAGATAGAATATTGCCACCATCCTTGAAGCACTGTGTGGGTTCCTTCTGATTTCATTATCTTCTTTCCTGGTGACAATCAACCACAGTCCTGATCTTGTATTTATCACTCCCTTTATTTTAGTTTTTGTTTTTAAAATTTTATTATTTATATTTGAAGTATAGTTGGTTTACAACGCTGTGTTCAGTTTCTGGTGCACAGCAAAGTGTCACTCCTTTATTTTATAGTTGCAATCATCTCGCACTTGGAACTTTTATTAAGTTGATTAATATTGTATGCATTGTTTTGAAATTTACTTTCTTCTCTTCTTTTGTGTGAATTCTTTATTAGCCTTGTGCTGGGCTTGGACAAAAAGTTCTTAATTCCTTTTCTAGAACCCTTCAGGTCAGGTGTGTGTGTATGTGTGTGTGTTTCATGTTTAAAACCTTTTTTGAAGAGTAGTTTTAGGCTCGCAGCAAAGGGTGAGGTGCAGGGAGCCCGCATACCCCTCCCGCCACAGCATATGCTCGGCCTCCCTCACCACTGCCATCCCCCGCTGGTACGTTTGTTAAAACTAACAAATCTGATGCATCTTACTCACCCCAAATCTGTAGTTTACCTTAGAGTGCATTCTTGGTGTTGTGCATTCTACCGGTTTAGACAAATGTATCCATCAATGTAGTAAAATACAGAGTGTTTTCGCTGCCCTACAAATCCTCACTGCTCTGCCTATTCATCAATCCACTTCTGCAGCACCTGGTGACTGCTAATATTTTTACTGTTTCCATAGTTTTATCTCTTCCAGAATGTCATATAGTTGAAATAATACACTGTGTAGCTCTTCCAGATTGGCTTCTTCCACTTAGCAGTGTGCATTTAAAAGTCCTCCATGCCTTTTCATGACTTGATAGCAAATTTCTTTTTAGCCCTAAATAGGATTCCATTGTCTAGATATACAAGTTTATTTATCATTCACCTACTGAAGGATATCTTAGTGTTTCCAAGGATTGGCAGTTATCAATAAAGCTGCTATAAACATCCATGTACTAATGATATGGAGCATCTTTTCATGTATTTATTTACTAACTGTATCTGTTCTTTAATGAAGTATTAATTCAAATAGTTTGCTCATATTTTAAAGTTGGGTTGTTTATTTTCTTATTATTGAGTGGTAAAAGTTTCAGCTTTTAAAAATTCTAGATATATGTCCTTTATGGGGTGATATGTTTTAGAAATGCTTTCTCCCAATCTGACTCATCATTTTATTTTCTTATCATTGTCTCTTTTTGAGGGGGTATCATCCAAATGAATTTGCATGTATGTATTTGTGGGGTTTTTGTCTGTCTGTGTGTGAGGTCTTTTCTTATTTTTATTAGTGAAGTATAATTGACCTAGAAACTGTGGTAGCTCCAGGTGCACCGCAGTGGTTCAGTATTTCTACACACTACAAAATGATCACCACTCGCTGCCTTTTTTTCCCTCACTGTCTTTTGAAAAGCAAACATTTAAAATTTTTATGAAGTCCAATTTACCAGTTTATTCTTTTATAAGTTTTTTTTCTTTTATATATTGCTTTTTAATCCCACTTAATGACTATGAAGAAAGTTGAGCGCCGAAGAATTGATGCTTTTGAACTGTGGAGTTGGAGAAGACTTGAGAGTCCCTTGGACTGCAAGGAGATCCAACCAGTCCATTCTAAAGAAGATCAGTCATGGGTGTTCTTTGGAAGGAATGATGCTGAAGCTGAAACTCCAGTACTTTGGCCACCTCATGCGAAGAGTTGACTCATTGGAAAAGACTCTGATGCTGGGAGGGATTGAGGGCAGGAGGAGAAGGGGACGACAGAGGATGAGATGGCTGGATGGCATCACCGACTCGATGGACATGAGTCTCAGTGAACTCCGGGAGTTGGTGATGGACAGGGAGGCCTGGCATGCTGCGATTCATGGGGTCACAAAGAGTCGGACACGACTGAGCAACTGAACTGAACTGACTCCTACATTCTCTTTTGGTAATCATAAGTTTGTTTTTAGGATCCATTTTAAGTACATTTTTATATATAGTGTGAGTTAAGGACCAAGGTTTAATTTTCACATTGGTTATCAATTGTTCCAGCACCATTTGTTGAAAAGATTATACTTTCCTCATTGAATTGCTTTGGCATCTTTATGAAAAGTAAATCAGCCATATGTTTATGATTATATGTCTGCACTCTCTTTAATTTTGTTCTCCGTTTTCAAAATTTCAAAAGCTATTCCGTATAGATTTTGCATTTCCATGCAAATATTGTTACACTTCCGTAAAATTTAGAAACAGCATGCCAACGTTTTTTCAAAAATATCTGCTGGAACTTTGATTCAGTTTGGAGAAAATTGACATCTTAACAATTCCAAGTCTTTGATCTATGAACACATGTGCTCTCCATTTAAGTCTTCTTGAATTTTCCTTAGCAGTTTTCAGTATATGTGTCTTGCACATCTTTTGTCAAATGTATCCCTAAATATGTCATATTCTTCATGCTACTGTAAGCGATACTTTAAAAAATAGAGTTCTGACGGTTCAGTTAGTATATAGAAATACAGACAGTTTTGTATATTGAATTCGTAAACTTGTTAAAGTCACTCATTGGCTATAGGAGTTTTGAAATATAGATTCCTTGGGATTTTTTTTATACAAACCAATCGTTTTCAAATACAAAAAATTTTATTTCTTTATTTTCATCTGTACATTTAAATTGTTTCCTTTACCACCTTATTTCACTAGCTAGGACTTCCAGCACTATGCTAAAAGAGCGGTTGGAGCAGACTCTTCAGCTTGCTTCTGGCCTTGCGGGGAAAGCATGCAGGCTTTCACTATTAATGATGTTGAATGTGGGTTCTTTATATTGCCCTTCATCAGGTTAAGAGGGTTTTCTTCTGCTCCTTCTTGTGCATGCTTCGCCACTCAGTTGTGTCCAACCCTTTGTGACCCCAAGGACTGTAGCCTTCCAGGCTCCTCTGTCCATGGGACTATCCCAGCAAGAACACTGGAGTGGGTTGCCATTTCCTCCTCCAGGGGATCTTCCCTCACCCAGGGATCAAACCCACATTTCCTGCAGCTACTGCATTGCAGGCAAATTCTTTACCACTGAGCCACCTGAGAAGCCCACCTGTTCCTACTTACTATTTTTTAAAAATAATTAATGGGTGTTGAATTCTGTCAAGTGGTTTTTCTGCCTCTACTGAGATAATCATATTTTTGGCTCTATTAATACAGTGAATTATATTAACTGGTTTTCGAATATAAATTCAATCTTGCATTAGTCAAGATGTCTGTCTATAGCTACACTGTGGCTATTGAATGCTCATGTGACTTTTTGCAAACCTATAGAACCCATAGCGATGCCATCTATCTTATTCCTAAGATTTGAAAATGTATTGCAGTACACAGTTATTCCTCACTTCTTGACTGGCTTGTTTTATATATTTCTTCAAGGAGAGAAACAGAACAAAGGAAGAGGGGGGATGAGAGAGACAGGGAGGGAGGGAGGAAAAAAAGAGAGACTACACTCAGGTCATATTGCTCAGGTAGAACCTAGAAGTCTCTAGGCGTGCCAGATATGAACTGACACGTCTCTCTTTGGATGCCTGTTATGCCTACAGTTTGGGTTTTAGAGCACACATTCAGAAAGCATTTACAAAGATGCTCTGAGCTCTCCAACGCACGAGATTTACGAGCCTATTGTTTCTCTTCCAGGGGACAGTTCCCTGTTTGCAAATAAAGCCAGTTCCTTACCTCTGGGAGACCAGAAGCATGAGGAAACTCACTCTGCTGCCAGGTGGACCTCATTTTCATAGAGAAAACTCACATATTCCTGGAAGATAGTGCTCAGAGCTATTCCTTTAACTTGATTGCTGGCAGCAAATAAAAGAATTAATATTTCATAGAGGATAGTGTCCTGGGCCCTTTCTTCTTGAGAAATTGAATCTGCCTGAAGTTCTTGGACCACAGACGATTAAACAATATATTTGTGTATATTTTTTCTTACTCTCTTTGTGTTGGCTTTGCAGATTAGTTCAGCAAAACAGTTATTCCGAGCTGCAAGAAGTACAACCCAGAGACAAGCAGGCTCTTGCTCAGGCTCCAAATTATGGTCTATCTCCCTTTCCTTTGTTGCTGTGTTTGGGTCTGTCAGCACAGAGAATAGCCTTCAGCCGCACATGGGTTTTTTAATGTAATTTGTTAATTAATTGAAATAAATCTCTCAATGTCTTTGTTGAAGGAGACTATCTAGCAGACCACAGGCTTCTTTCCCCCATACACATGACTTGAGAAAGTGAAAGTGTCTTATTTGACAGAGCAGTTTTACAGGTATTTACTCTGTACAGGAATACAGAGGTATAAGTACATTTTTATATATAGTGTGAGTTAAGGACCAAGGTTTAATTTTCACATTGGTTATCAATTGTTCCAGCACCATTTGTTGAAAAGATTATACTTTCCTCATTGAATTGCTTTGGCATCTTTATGAAAAGTAAATCAGCCATATGTTTATGATTATATGTCTGCACTCTCTTTAATTTTGTTCTCCGTTTTCAAAATTTCAAAAGCTATTCCGTATAGATTTTGCATTTCCATGCAAATATTGTTACACTTCCGTAAAATTTAGAAACAGCATGCCAACGTTTTTTCAAAAATATCTGCTGGAACTTTGATTCAGTTTGGAGAAAATTGACATCTTAACAATTCCAAGTCTTTGATCTATGAACACATGTGCTCTCCATTTAAGTCTTCTTGAATTTTCCTTAGCAGTTTTCAGTATATGTGTCTTGCACATCTTTTGTCAAATGTATCCCTAAATATGTCATATTCTTCATGCTACTGTAAGCGATACTTTAAAAAATAGAGTTCTGACGGTTCAGTTAGTATATAGAAATACAGACAGTTTTGTATATTGAATTCGTAAACTTGTTAAAGTCACTCATTGGCTATAGGAGTTTTGAAATATAGATTCCTTGGGATTTTTTTTATACAAACCAATCGTTTTCAAATACAAAAAATTTTATTTCTTTATTTTCATCTGTACATTTAAATTGTTTCCTTTACCACCTTATTTCACTAGCTAGGACTTCCAGCACTATGCTAAAAGAGCGGTTGGAGCAGACTCTTCAGCTTGCTTCTGGCCTTGCGGGGAAAGCATGCAGGCTTTCACTATTAATGATGTTGAATGTGGGTTCTTTATATTGCCCTTCATCAGGTTAAGAGGGTTTTCTTCTGCTCCTTCTTGTGCATGCTTCGCCACTCAGTTGTGTCCAACCCTTTGTGACCCCAAGGACTGTAGCCTTCCAGGCTCCTCTGTCCATGGGACTATCCCAGCAAGAACACTGGAGTGGGTTGCCATTTCCTCCTCCAGGGGATCTTCCCTCACCCAGGGATCAAACCCACATTTCCTGCAGCTACTGCATTGCAGGCAAATTCTTTACCACTGAGCCACCTGAGAAGCCCACCTGTTCCTACTTACTATTTTTTAAAAATAATTAATGGGTGTTGAATTCTGTCAAGTGGTTTTTCTGCCTCTACTGAGATAATCATATTTTTGGCTCTATTAATACAGTGAATTATATTAACTGGTTTTCGAATATAAATTCAATCTTGCATTAGTCAAGATGTCTGTCTATAGCTACACTGTGGCTATTGAATGCTCATGTGACTTTTTGCAAACCTATAGAACCCATAGCGATGCCATCTATCTTATTCCTAAGATTTGAAAATGTATTGCAGTACACAGTTATTCCTCACTTCTTGACTGGCTTGTTTTATATATTTCTTCAAGGAGAGAAACAGAACAAAGGAAGAGGGGGGATGAGAGAGACAGGGAGGGAGGGAGGAAAAAAAGAGAGACTACACTCAGGTCATATTGCTCAGGTAGAACCTAGAAGTCTCTAGGCGTGCCAGATATGAACTGACACGTCTCTCTTTGGATGCCTGTTATGCCTACAGTTTGGGTTTTAGAGCACACATTCAGAAAGCATTTACAAAGATGCTCTGAGCTCTCCAACGCACGAGATTTACGAGCCTATTGTTTCTCTTCCAGGGGACAGTTCCCTGTTTGCAAATAAAGCCAGTTCCTTACCTCTGGGAGACCAGAAGCATGAGGAAACTCACTCTGCTGCCAGGTGGACCTCATTTTCATAGAGAAAACTCACATATTCCTGGAAGATAGTGCTCAGAGCTATTCCTTTAACTTGATTGCTGGCAGCAAATAAAAGAATTAATATTTCATAGAGGATAGTGTCCTGGGCCCTTTCTTCTTGAGAAATTGAATCTGCCTGAAGTTCTTGGACCACAGACGATTAAACAATATATTTGTGTATATTTTTTCTTACTCTCTTTGTGTTGGCTTTGCAGATTAGTTCAGCAAAACAGTTATTCCGAGCTGCAAGAAGTACAACCCAGAGACAAGCAGGCTCTTGCTCAGGCTCCAAATTATGGTCTATCTCCCTTTCCTTTGTTGCTGTGTTTGGGTCTGTCAGCACAGAGAATAGCCTTCAGCCGCACATGGGTTTTTTAATGTAATTTGTTAATTAATTGAAATAAATCTCTCAATGTCTTTGTTGAAGGAGACTATCTAGCAGACCACAGGCTTCTTTCCCCCATACACATGACTTGAGAAAGTGAAAGTGTCTTATTTGACAGAGCAGTTTTACAGGTATTTACTCTGTACAGGAATACAGAGGTGTCAATTACATTATTGCTCAAGTAACACATTATCAAATAAGATAACCAAATCGAATTATGCATTTTAGATCTTTTGATATTCTCATCAAAGTCTTTGGTTTAACAACAAATCAGACTAGGTTCTTCAAGCCAGCTTCTTCATGCAGAAGGATAATGCCCCTTCTGTTCATTCAGGAAAGAGGAGACATCTCTTTCATCTCTTTCTGAGACTTACGAAGCTGCATTTTTCAGATTAGAACCTGCCATTTTATTGTTATCATTGTGAGCAAAAAGAAGGCCTATAAAATTCTATTTTGCTGGTAGAAATGATATAGAAATGAACAGGGTTTTATTACTTCATAATAGCAACATAAGGTGCACAGAACATTGTGCTTTCAAATGTTATTTTTAATGATACATGCTAATTATAGAAAGTATAGGAAACACAGAAAAAGGAAATAAATGAAAAAAAATCACACACATAGAGACTTTTTCTATGGAGGGTCTGGTCAGGTGTTTTTCCCTCCAACATTTCAGGAGGAAACTACAAACTGTGATTAACTCTATGTTTCAATAGAAAGTATGTTTAAATATATATATTAAAAATATAAAATTTCAGACATCTTCTGAGAATATGGATAAAAGGTACTTGTCCCTATTTCTCCTGTTAAGTACAACTAAAAATCCTGGACATTGTATGTAAAACAAAAATAAGATTCTTAGAAACTGGGGAGAAAAAAGTAGACCAGCTAGAGACCTTAGGCTCTGAGGAATGACACAGTGGTGTGTTCCCTGGATTTTCTTTTGGCATTATATATCTCAAGTTTTCAGTGAAAAACCAGTGACCCAGAAATATCAATAGCCCAGCCCAAAACGAAGCCCTGACAGAACTATGTTCTCTCTAGCCAAAGGACTAGAAACGACCAGCTGAGCATGACCCAAAGCATTCAGATAATAATTGTTCCACTCCAGCAACATCACAGGAAAAACTGTGGCCTGCCACTACCCACAAAAGCATCAGATAAAGTAAAATTCAAAGCTAGGAATATTACCAGAGACAGAGAAGGATATTATATAATGACAAAAGATCAGTCCACCAAAAAGACCCTACATTAATATACAGCAGGCAATAGAGCTGCAAAATGTGACGCCACAATGATAGACTAGAAGGAGAACTTGATAAATCCACAATTACAGTTGAAGGCTCCAACACCTCTCAACAATTAATAAAGCAACCAGACAGAAAATTAACACGGATATGGAAAGGCTCAATGACACATTAACCGACAGGATCGAATCAGTATTTATAGAACACACTACTCAGTAACAGTGAAACACACATTTCTTTTCAACTCTCCATGGAATATACACCAAACTGGACCACATCCTGAGCAAAAACAAAACAAAAACAAATAAATAAAAACTCAACAAACCTGAAAGAATTGAAATCATAAAGAGTATGTTTTCCAGACACAATGAAATCAAACAAAAAGAAAACAGAAAAAAAATCTCTAAACACTTGGAAAGTAAAAAGGATACTTCCAAACAATACATGGGCCAAAGAGGAAACCTTAAGAGAAATTAAAAATACATTGAAATGAATGAAAATAAAAATGCAACATATCAAAATTTATGGGACACAGTTAAAATACTACTGAGAAAGAAATTTACAACATGAGCCACTACATTAAAAAAAATGGAAAAACCTCAAATCAGTCATATAAACTCCTACTTCAGGAACCTAGAGGAAGAAGAGCAAAATAAATCCAAAGCAAACAGAAGAAATTGAATAATAATAAGAAGAGCAGAAAACAATGAAAACAAAGCAAATCAGTGAAACAAAAAAATAGTGAAAATTGATCTTTATTGAGAATATTAAAAAAAATTGACAAACCTCTAGCAAGACTGATCAAAAAGGAAGACACAAATCACCAATATCTGAGTGAAACAAGAGCTGTCACTACAGAACTCGCATAAATCAGGAGGAAAATTTTTAAGTACTACAAACAACTTAACACACATAAATTTGACAACTTAGATAAAACGAACCAATTCCTTGAAAAGTACAAACTATCACAATTCACTTAAAATAAAATAGATAATTGAATAACCCTATAATTATAAAGGAAATTGAATTCATAATTTTAAACCTCCCCCCAAAGAATTCACTGGAGAATTCTGCTGAACATTTAAAGAAGAATTAACACCAATTCTTTACAACCCCTTTCAGAGTAAGGAACACATCGCAGTTCATTTTAGAAAGTTAGTATCACCCTAACATCATACTTCACAGTCAAAACTCCATGATTTCCCACTAAGAGAGGAAACAAGGCGAAGATGTCTGCCCTCACCTCTCTTACTTAACATATTGCTAAAAGTTCTGGCCAGCTTAATAAAGAAAGCACAATTAAAAGGCTTTCAGGTTGGGATGAGAGAAATAAAAATATCCCTAGTTGTACATGATATGATCACCCATGTAGAAAATCTGAAGAACTCATAAAAAATTTCTAGAAGCAACTAAATAAATATCCAGCAAGTTTGCAGAACACAGGTAAAGAGTAAAAGAAAGTATTCTTTCTATTTATTTGCAATGAACATGTGGAGTCTGGAATTAAAAATGCAATTGCATTTATAACCACTAAAAAGAAATAACAGGTGCAAATCTAACAAAATATGTACAGCATTTGTATGATGAAAACTGTATAACACTAGTGAAACAATTTTAATATAAATAAATGGGGAGATACACCATGTTTTAAGGATTAGAAAATTTAACATCTTTAAAAAGCCATTTCTCCTCAAACTATTATATTGGTTTAACACAATTCCTGTCAAAATCCTAGCAGGGAATTTTTGTAGGTATAGACAATCAATATTATTCTAAAATGTACATGGAAAGACAAAGGAACAATAATAGATTCATGTTGAGGTTTGACAGAAAAGAATAAATTTCTGTAAAGCAATTCAGTTCTGTTCAGTTCAGCCCCTCAGTCGTGTCTGACTCTTTGCAAACCCATGAACCACAGACACCAGGCCTCCCTGTCCATCACCAGCTCCCAGAGTTTACCCAAACCCGGGATGTCGGTGATGCCATCCAACCATCTCATCCTCTGTCATCCCCTTCTCTTCCTGCCTTTAATCTTTCCCAAAAGATAAATAAATAAAAAATACTAAAAAACATAATGTTGAAAAAGAATAAAGTGAGAAAAATAAATCTACAGTAACTAAGACTTGATTGGCAGAGGAGTACACATAAAGACTAATGGAACAGAACAGGAAACCAGCCACAGACCCACACAAATATGCCCAACAGATTTTGACAAAGTGCAAAATTAATTCAATGGCAAAAGACTTTTTAAATAGATAGTTGGTAATTCATAGCAAAAAAAAAAAAGCCCTCAATTTAGGCCTCATACCTCAAAAAAATGAACTCAAAATGGATGATGGACTCCAAAACGTGAAAAAATAAAACTTTTACAAAAATACAGAAGAAATGTCTTTTGGGCCTACTATTAAGCAAAGAGTTCTTAGACTTGATACCAAAATTGTGCTCTATTAAAAGGCAGAGATTTTCACTGGATATGTGAAAATGATAAATTGAAGGGTTTAACTTATTTGACTAATAGTTGTCTTACATCATTTTATTGATATAAATACTTGTATACTTTAAATAATCTGATGAAATTGTGCTTTTTCAGCAAATGAAAAAGAAATTAAAGAATATTTAATCACAGTAGTCACAGGAAAACAGTAAATCAGAAACTAGTGGGGCAAATATCACAGATGACTTTAAATCTATACATAGTCTTTATTTTTTTAAATTATGAAAATATTATAATACATTTATAGGAGACTTAGAAAAGCAGAACAAGATTGCATATAATTCCACTGTTCATTACAATTATTTTTTAAGTAGACAAATTAAGATTTTTAGCAGGAGTTTCAATATCGAACCCTCAAAAATTAATTGAATATACAGAAAAGTAGAAGAATGTAGTAGATCTGAAAAGCTGTGTGAACCAACTCAACATAATTAAGATTTATACAATTTTCACACAAGAGTAGCATACAAATTCTATTCCATCTCCCTGATAGTGTAAACTAAGAGACCTTGGAACATATCCAGGAACATAGAACAAGGTACAAAAGTTTCATACTGTAAAGGTATTCATACACAGTCTGTTTTCTTATCATTGTGGAATCATGTTAGAAATCAATATCAAAAGACATTTGAAAGGAACCCTCAAGTGCAATATGCATGTTCTTTAGTATTTAAAAAAATGGGCTTCCCAGGTGGCGCTAGTGGTAAAGAACCCTGCAGGAGAGGTAAAAGACATGGGTTCCATCCCTGGGTGAAGAGCCCCTGAGGAAGGCAGGGCACCCCACTCCAGTACTCTTGCCTGGAGAATCCCATGGACAGAGGAGCCTGGCAAGCTACAGTCCATAGGGTTGCAAAAAGTTGGACACGACTTAAGTGACTTAGTTTGCATGCACACAGTATTAAAAAAAAAGAGATTTACCCTGGAGAAGGAAATGGCAAACCCACTCCAGTATTTGTGCCTGGGAAATCCCATGGACAAAGGAGCCTGGTGAGCTACAGGCCACGGGATCCCCAAAAGAGAAGGACATGACTTAGCGACTAACACAAACAATGTAAAATACTTTTTTTTAATGTGTGATGATTTTTTTTAATTTAATTTTTAATTGGAGGAAAATTGCTTTACAGTGTTAAAATACTTTTAAACAGCTAATTTTCTCCTTCAGAATTCTAAATCACTTCTTCTGGTTTCCTTTTTGTGTTTGTTAAGAAGCAACTTTAACCTGTGCCCTGATAAGGACAAGGTTGATGCTTCCCGTGTGTTTCTGATAGATGCTCTCATTAACATCACTCATACATAACCTTAAACAGCAAGCACAAAACATCACTCAAAAGACAAAATGGTGATTGGAAAAATGAAAAATATGAGATTTATAAAATACATACATACAAAACCTTACTGTTAGCCAGCCCTAAGTGATGATACCAATTACCCAATGCAAATTATATACATTCAAGCTTTATTTTTTAGAGTAACCTTGTCAAAAGGTGTTATTGCTCTTTGATGAAAATCTTGTTCTTTACTTCTATGTGAGCTACTTTCTTACGTCATAGCTTACTGGTTTTACATAAGTAGGTTTAAAACATTTTATATTAAATGTTTGTTGAGCTCTTATAGAGGTACTTAAATTGAAGGGTCAAATTAAAATATACAATTTATTATAATCACCATGTTACATAAATAAGATTTATTTTATAATTTAACTTATAATCCATAAATTATTCCCCAAAGGGTTTTCTAAATGTTTTTTGAAGGGGGGGAGACGAGGATTGATAAGGTTGTTCAGTTGATAAAATAATAAACTTATTATTGCAGGTATAAAAAAATACAAACTTAGAAATAAGAAAGAGAATATTCAAGGCTAAAAATCATTACAAATATAAAAGAGATTTCAATGTACAAAATAAAAAGCAAACAAAAGAAAACACTTGATCAAACAATCAAAAGCTAACTCTGAAAAGATCAATGAACTAGAACTTGGACAAGTCTGATTAAGATGAACAGAGGTATAAAGGTCTCTTTTTAGTATTCGACCATTTAATAGCAGTATTTTGTTTAGTATCTCTGATGTAACGTGGAGATGACCACAACATTTGTGAAGATGACCACAAATCTTGGTCATGTTGTTATAAAAAATTGAGTTACAGGGAACTGATCTTATTTCCATAATGAGAGGAATGAAATTGAGAAGCAAAACAATTTTCCTGAAAATTCCTGGAAAAGCTCAAGAATTGGAAGAACTAGGTACCACACAAGATGTGGATCAGGTATGATTTTGAAAATAAGGGGATAACTGGAAAAATCTGTAAAAGGAAAAGGTAGACTCTTAGAGGCTCTCTCATACCCAAGGGGAGTAGATGTTTCCAGGTCACTAGTTTCCTTTTACTTTTGTTTAATTCTCAGGAGAAATTGAACTAGTCAGCAAGTATGAGTGAATTCAGGTGAACCAAGTGAATTTGAGGTGGAGCACCAGGGGCATCTGCTACTCCACCTGCACACCCTTTCTTGGACGCCCTGGCAAACTTGCTCCAGCCAAGTCAATCAAGAAATGGGAATACAGAAGATTCAGGGGAAAGAGGGTTTAACACAACAGCCATCCAGGGATCCTAGAGTGCAAACAATCCAGATTAGTCCTGAAGAACAGCGATTTCCAGGAAGGACTTCTTGTTAAAGGAACAAAAAAGCAAGAAAGAGAAAAACTATTTGGAGCATTCTCCGGTGTAAGAAATAGCATTAAGCTGCCTCAGAAAGTTTTTGAAAAATTGGGAAAAGCTAGTAAGTAATAAGCACATAGAAAGCTAAACACATGATGAAAATGAGAGTAATTATCTCTAAAGAGAAAAAAAAAAGATTGTTCAGGAGGAGAAATGTAATCAGAAAATGCCATTTGTCTCAATAATGAACAGTAGTCATACAATGGTGATAAAACTATCGGAGCACTGGGTAAGGAGAATGAGAACTGAGTGACCATGGTATAGTAAAAATCGTCTTCATGTCCTATAGGAGGAAATCAAGTGAATAATATCTGACATTTAAAATCAAGAAATAGTTACAAATGTGTTATTTGGAAATATGGAGATAAATTAACAGATGATACAGTTGAAATTGTTGAAAATGCCTCTGGGGGACAGGACTGAGGAGACACAAGGGAAGGGACAAGAATCAGCTATTTCTTGTTATATGCCTTGTGTTCTGTTATATAATTCAAATTATGATTTATTACTTTAACAGAATATTAAAGTTTTATTTAAAAACAGAAGAAAGCATTGTCTTCACACATACATTTAAGACATTCACATGCGGAAAACTCACGCAGACCACATCACTGTGCAATAAAAGTGGGAAATAACAACAAAAAAGATAGTGCTCATTCCCTTTGGAAATAAAGCAAGCAAATAGCGTGAAACACTCATCTAAATAAACCTGGAGTTAAGAAGAAAATAGAATAAAAGTTATAGATTATTTAAAGACAAATAGCAATGACAAAAATACATATCAAAATCTAACGGATGTGGCTAAAATAGCAATAAGAGGAAATGTTATAGCCTTTTGTGAATTTGTTTAAAAACAAATCCTTAGAACTTCAGAAATAAATGAAAAATACAGTAAGTCTAAATAAAGTAGCAGAAAGAAAGAATCCATTAGAAAACAAATAGCAAAGTCTTGATCATGAAATCAAAAGTCGTGACAAGATAAACAAAAACCTAGACAAACATTTGGGAAGCCTGATTAAGATAAACAGATATGACTGTCAAGGTGGTTGACTCTCCAAAAATCATTCCACCTCCAAATGATTAAGCTAAAGTAAGTTATTCCCTTTTCTAGTGGTTGATTTAGGAATGGGCATGTGACCCAGGCCTGACCAATAATGATGTGATGGGAAGATTGCTGGAGAAACATTTTCTCACTCTTAAGAAAGAGACACATGGAAGAGGTCGTTAGCCCTTTTCTTCATCTGGATCCTTGGAAGTGATGCCTGGAACTGCCGTAATCGTCATGCTGCTAGGCCAAGGGATTGCAGGACAGCACACCGAGTCTTGACACACAGGAGACACCCTGTCTCTGAACTTTCTGTTGTGTAAGATAATACATTTCCCTATCCTTTAAGCCAAATTGAATCTGATTTCCTGTTATTTCCAGCTGAAGTCATCTGACAAAAGAAAGCAAGCCCAAAAGCTAGGTATGAGAGAGAGAATATAAATGCAGACACATAGCAATAGTCGCTCAGTCGTGTCCGACTCCTTTGTGACACCATGGACTGTAGCCTGCCAGGCTCCTCTGTCCATGGGCTTTCCAGGCAAGAATACTGGAGTGCGTTGCCATGCCCTCCTCCAGGGGATCTTCCCTCCCCAGGAATCGAACCCGGGTCCCCTGCATTGCAGGCAGTTTCTTTACTGTCTGAGCCACCAGGGAAGTCTACAGACACATAGATTATTACCAAAAGATAAAAGAAGATACAGTGTATAGCTGCATATCAATAAACTGTATGGTTTCTAGGAAAGTAACATTTTTTCAAAATTGACTCCAGTGAGATAGAAAAGGCTTATCAAACCAGTAATGACAAGGGAAAAAAAGTTTGTCTAAGATCTAGCCTAAAAAAAGTATCAAGCCCATGCTGCCAAGTCGCTTCAGTCGTGTCCGACTCTGTGCGACCCCATAGATGGCAGCCCACCGGGCTCCCCCATCCTTGGGATTCTCCAGGCACGAACACTGGAGTGGGATGCCATTTCCTTCTCCAATGCAGGAAAGTGAAAAGTGAAAGTGAAGTCGCTCAGTCGTGTCCAACTCTTAGCGACCCCATGGACTGCAGCCTACCAGGCTCCTCCGTCCATGGGATTTTCCAGGCAAGAGTACTGGAGTGGGGTGCCATTGCCTTCTCCAATCAAGCCCGTAGGGTATGTTTAATATTTATTTATTTGGGGTTGTGCTGGATCTTCACTGCTGTGTGTGGACTTTCCCTAGCTGTGGCGAGCAGGGGCTGCCCTCCAGTTGTGGCGCTCAGGCTTCTTACTGCAGCGGCTTCTCTCCTGCGAAGCACAGGCTCTTGGTGAGTGCGCTTCAGCAGTTGTGGCCCACGGGCTTAGCTGCTCTGCAGCATGTGGGATCTTCCCAAATCAGGAATCAAACCAGTGTCCCTTGAATTGCAAGTCAGATTCTTATCTACTAGATCATCTGGGAAGTCTTCCCAACCCCGCCAGGATATTATAGGAGAATTCTATCAAATCTAAATTAACTGATATAAAAGCAAGTTGAAGGATCCAAGAAACGTAAAAAACAGGGCAGATTCAGGCATGTAGGAAGTTAGTCTAATTTGGGCAGTGCCATTGGGATGAATGAACTTCACTTGTTTTCAGGCACAGTGTCACTTTGCGCAAGATTTAAATTCCAGGAAAACGGCTCCTGATTGAGCCAGCTTGGGGTGCATGTTCTCCTCTGGAAGTAGGGAAGAGGTCAGCCCACTTACCTGCATGGAATGAGACGGGGAATAGAGCTATTTAGTCAAAGGGAAGTCGGGCTCTGTTACTATTAACAGAATCAGGGAAAATCAATGCTGGGTAAGAAAATAGTCCATTACAATCAGATTGGAAAAGTTAAAAATACTCAGCATTGACAAAGGGGTCAGGAACTGGGTACCCTAATATACTTTGGGAGGATATGTAGACTGCTTTTTTAAAGATGAGAGTATCCTTTGAGCCAATGATTCTACTTCTAGGAATTTCTACTTCTAGGAATTTCTTCAGGATAGAAAAAATACTCACATATGTAGTCAAAAACATCATTCAAGAGTGTTGTTCACCACAGTATTGCATATAACAATGAAAAATTGGTAATATTTAAGATATTAGTTAAATAAAATATAGCATAGCATTTGTACTATGGAATACTATATAATCCTTAAAAAGAAAATACTTCCATGGAAGAGCTCCATAATATACTATTAATCAAAATAAACTACTTAAGTATATGATCCCATTTATGGTCCTAAAAAACTGTGTGCATACTCAATTGCTCAGTTGTGTCTGACTCAAAAAAACTATAAATATGTATTAGATGTGTATTAAAAAATCCAGAAATATACTCCAAAATTCAACAGTAGTTAGCCACAGAAAAGGAAATAGGATTAGGAGGTGAGAATAAAATGGAACTCTCACTTTTCCTCTTTATATTTCAGTATTATTTGAGTTTTCATGCTCACAGTGAGTATGAGTTTTTGCCTATGTGTATTTGTAAACAGGCAAAAATATAACATTATTTAATTTTAAAAACCCATATGCTTATACATATTATTTATAGTTAGAAATGTGGATTGAAATTTTTTAAACATTAGCATTGATTATTTCTATTTTGTGAATTTATAGGTGATCTTAATTATCTTTTTTGCTTCAGTTCAGTTCAGTCACTCAGTCATGTCCGACTCCTTGTGACCCCATGAATCGCAGCACACCAGGCCTCCCTGTCCATAACCAACTCCCGGAGTTCACTCAGACTCATGTCCATCGAGTCCGTGATGCCATCCAGCCATCTCATCCTCGGTCGTCCCTTTCTCCTCCTGCCCCCAATCCCTCCCAGCATCAGAGTCTTTTCCAATGAGTCATCTCTTCGCATGAGGTGGCCAAAGTACTGGAGTTTCAGCTTTAGCATCATTCCTTCCAAAGAAATCCCAGGGCTGATCTCCTTCAGAATGGACTGGTTGGATCTCCTTGCAGTCCAAGGGACTCTCAAGAGTCTTCTCCAACACCACAGTTCAAAAGCATCAATTCTTTGGTGCTCAGCCTTCTTCACAGTCCAACTCTCACATCCATACATGACCACAGGAAAAACCATAGCCTTGACTAGATGGACCTTAGTCGGCAAAGTAATGTCTCTGCTTTTGAATATGCTATCTAGGTTGGTAGGTTTTTGCTTCCCTGTATTTTAATTTTATTTTAAAAATTAGCATAGTAAAATAATTTACATATAAATAAAATAAATTGCTACCATGTAATGTATAAATAGAGGGACATACATTGTTACTGTAAAAAGGCATGGGTATGTGAACAAGAAAACCGCAACAGAAGAACTCTGAACAGCTAATACTCTTAAACGCTCTCATTCTAAAGGCACATATTTTGGCATAAAGTAACCCCTCAATAACCCAATAATTCCAATTACTACTCCTTATTGTATAGCAATATGTGAATATGAAACCTCATGAAAACTATTCAACAAAGGAAGCTGCTAAATTCTGATTGCAAAAATGTTGCACCATGTTCCTGTTAGAGTCCCAGAAAAATGAGACTCTCTAAGGACATCTCCTGAGGAAGCTGTCAGTCATGTTTCTAACCTCCTGGAACCTTCTCTGAGAAGTTCACATCCTTCTGATAACTCTAACAGAGGAAGAGCAGGAGAGAAAGAGTCAGTAAATCTCCGTTCAGGACTCATCTGAAGTTTGGCTTCCCGAGAACTGGTGTTTATTTGCCATGGGAGGAAGAGAAAGAAGACATGGAAACAAGAACACAAATTCATTGGAAGAAGGGTATATGGTTTTAAGATGAGGGATACTTGTCCTACACTCCAAACATTTTCTTTCCCCCACCTCCTGCCCATTACTACCTTCCCAGGATTCTTACCACTGAAAAGAAACAGACCCCAGATCAGTCTATATTCTAATTGGTTCAATGATTAAAAGATAAGGGGACTGTTGTTTGTATAGTATTTTATTATAAAAGTAATATATGGTCTGTACAGAAAAATTAACAAAGCAAATGAAAAGCACCATTCCATCCCCAGAAACAATCACTTTTAATATATTGGCATATGTTAGTCTATTTCGACATTTCTGAAATCATCCATGCTCATCTAATTTTTCTCATATAACCTGTAACGTATTTCTATGTTGCTGCAATCTCTTAATAAAAGTAACTTATACTGGCTGTGTGAATGTATAATAGAGTCCTGCTGATGAGATATGCTGAGGCAAGGAATAAATCAGTAGTCAGTTATCTGAGGCTATATCACCTGTGAATATCAGAACAGGGAGCTTCAGCATTCAGAGGAGCTAACTCTGGAAAACTCATTCTCCTTCTTTAGAACTGCAGTATCCTCTTCTCCTCCCTAAGAGGAGTTCAGGCCAGAAGACACCAGATCCTGGCCTCTACAATTCACTTCCCCAAGTCCCAGGCAAGACAACGAAAACTAAAGGTGTTTCTGGTAATCGGACTCCGATTCTTCCTCTGCAACATCCGGGTGCGAGAGGAGTGAATAGGTGATTGTGTTCTCAGCCTGGAGAAAACAGAAAGGAGCAGTGAGGATCCACGGAGAGGCCACAGGAATGACGCCGCAGAAGAGGCAGCAGGCTGGAGGAGGGGGAGAAGGAAAAGCAGGCGCTGGAGGGCTCACCTCAGTTCTGGCAGCATCAGCTTCAGCATTGGTGAGACCGGCTGTGGGCAAAGAAAGCAGAGGTGAGCAGGCGCAGTACTAAGCATGGAGCCTCCCCACGCTGCTGCTGAGGCCCAAACCAGGCTTGAGGCGAGGACCACTGACCCCAACTCAGCCCTGCGGGCCAAAAGCTTCATTCCCAGCCCACCCTCAGTATCCCAGACATGGCGCCCCCACCAGCTACATTAGCAAAGGGAGACAGTACTACACTCTTTTCAGAAAATCACTATTTTCTTTTAAGCTACCATGCAGCTTTTGGGATTGGAGATACTGGGTAAGAGGTGTGTGTCGGGTGGGGTGGGGTGGGGTGGTAGGTGTTCACTATTAGAGTGAAGTAATTCAGATTTTTGCCAGCCACAGATAGGACCGTTCCAGGTTAGCCAGATGTACTGGTTTGGCTAAAATGTTCATTCAGATTCTTCTGGAAGCTGGTACAGAAAAACCTGAATGAACTTTTTGGCCAGCCCAATAGTGTATCTTTGTTGGAGCTCTGAAGAATCGCATACTCCCTCACATCAAAAAGAAAGAAAGTGTGAGAGTGAGCAAGGGAGGCTGAAGAGAAGGAAAGAAGGAAGCAAGCAAGCCAGCCAGTACTCTCCTTGGTAAAGATCTAAAACACATCCAAATTTCCTCATGTTTTTGCCAACAAACTCACTTTGCCAGTGCGGAAAGCGGCTCAGTATCTGCAAAGCAGCATTCCTCAGGAAGTGGGGAAGGAGTCTGAGACAATGCGTATAGTGTCTTCATTCATCTCCAGGACACAAGAAGTCCCTGTATGCCATGCTCCAACTTCTGGAACAAACCATGTCCTGAATCCTCCTTCTAATGCATCCCTCTACAATCCCAGCAACCTAGATGAGCCTTTGGGGAAACCATCAGCCCCGTGCCTTCCTGTGAAATAAACACCTTGTGAAATATATTTATGCCAGTGGTAGCACCAAACATCAAAATGGCTAATCCACTTGTGTTCGGACATTTTTTTCTATGTCAATTTGGCCCCGGTGCAGACTCAGGTCCATATCCCCACTTGGCCTGGCCACAGGACCTAGGGGTCTTGCTCAAAGTGCAGCTGGACAGCTGGGCCATTTTGCTAAGCTCTCAAATCTGTTGGCTCTGCTCTGAGTCATACTCCAGCCATCCGAGGTGGGGTCCTCAAGGGCTTCTTTTTCCTGTCTGTTTCTGCTGTCTGGGAGCCCCCAGAGAAAGCTCCAGGTCCCTCTGAGCTCTGGCTTTCACTACGGTCAGGAAATCGCCTGGAATACTCCTGCTCCTTTAACATATTCCCACTTGGGCCAGGGTTGATGGGCACTGACTCTCAGAATGTCAGACCTGGAAGGCTTCGAGGTCCTCCAGGGCAATGCACTCATTTCCTCAGTGAGGTGATTAAACCCCAAGAGAGGAAGCGACACTCAAGCTTCCATTTTATGATAGTGACTGAGCGAGTGCCAGGCCCACATTTAGCACACCTACAGGAGTGGGCATTAGATCCAGGCTTTGTCAACAGAGGAAAGCCCGCTAATGTAGCTAGTACACAGAACTTTCTCGGTCTAAAATCTTCTCTTCATGTTCCACTAAGAGTTGAGCCCTTACCCCATTGCTCACCCCATTTACTCTTTCCCCATCCATAGACACAGACCGCAGCAAATCTAGATTTTATTCCCTTGGCCTCTCTCTCCTTTCCTCTAGAGTTTTCTCTCTTTAATTCTATTTGCCTTAGTCTTACAGCATCTAACCCCCACCCTGTGCCAGCTCTTCCAAAGCTCCACAGAAAGACCTAAATATCTCTGATGTCCTGCTCTGGAAATACTCCTCGCAGTTCTAGCCCCAGAAACTCAGACAAGGCCACTGTCTCTCTGTCTAGGATAGGTATTCATCTTCTCCTCATCTCCAGTGAGGTCCTCTTCAGGCCCAGGAGTTAGTCTCAGAACAGACCAAGAGATTTGAGCCCCTGCCCTCCTCCCCCTGCCCCCTCCCTCTCCTGTGCTCACAAGCTGCTTCTTGATGCACACGGCAGGGTGTCACTGAGCCGGCAGAGGGGAGCTTCACTCACCTGGTTCCTCAGGGAGGGTCTCCCCCATTTCCCTGCACTCAGGGGTTCCTGGGAGAGCTAGGAGGGGCACATGGAGGTTAGTAGGATTACGGGGTAGAACCTAAGTCTTCAGGACCACGGACCAGAGGCAAGACTGGGTTAGAACCAATACACACCCTTCTCCCAGACACTCCTCTCCTCCCCATTCCCCAGAGACTACCTTAGCCTGTAAAGGGCTGGTCTAGAGAGATAGAAGTTGGCTAGGTTAATAGTAGGGACTCCTGGGACTGTCAGAAAGGCCATTCCATTGCACGGTTCTTAAAAGCATCTTTTTCTCCCTCTCAGTTTTTCTCACTGAGTTTCTACATTTACTTATCATCGGTGACTGAGGTCTTGGCTATGAACCAATTGCAAAGTGCTTTGTGAGGTATGAGTAGTATTATTTTCTTTGTCAGTGGCTCTGAGTCTGTTTTCCCTTTTACTTTCTCTGTGTCTGGATAACTTTAGTACTTTCTCTCCCCAGTAAGCTAGCTTTACGGTGTTAAGAATTGTGATGCTCTGCTTACTTGATTCCTACAGCACCTTCCCTTCTCTCTCAGCAATTTTGCAGTAATATTAATACTATGGGGGGAAGGAGACTGCTTTCCAAGAGCTGAAGTTTTTCAGCTGATCAGTGAAGAGACGTTTATTAATTATCTTACTGGGTGGCAAGCACTGTGCTAGGTGCTGATGGGAAGGGGAAGGAAGCATAGAACAAAGAGGCATGCTTACTGCCCTCCTGTGCCCTTTGGAATACAGATTAGTTCTTTAAAGGCAGCCTATGTCAATTCCATGAACTTTCTGCCCTGCTTCACCTTCTTTTTTTCTGCTTCACCATTTATGCTTCGATGGCATCAAATTGCTTCCAGCACTCTCCTTACTCTTCCCCTGAGCCCCACCCTAGCCACAGTGTTTCTCACTTCCATGTCTCAGCCCCCACGCCTGGAAAGCTCATCTACGCAGCTTGAGGCGAGGACCACTGACCCCAACTCAGCCCTGCGGGCCAAAAGCTTCATTCCCAGCCCACCCTCAGTATCCCAGACATGGCGCCCCCACCAGCTACATTAGCAAAGGGAGACAGTACTACACTCTTTTCAGAAAATCACTATTTTCTTTTAAGCTACCATGCAGCTTTTGGGATTGGAGATACTGGGTAAGAGGTGTGTGTCGGGTGGGGTGGGGTGGGGTGGTAGGTGTTCACTATTAGAGTGAAGTAATTCAGATTTTTGCCAGCCACAGATAGGACCGTTCCAGGTTAGCCAGATGTACTGGTTTGGCTAAAATGTTCATTCAGATTCTTCTGGAAGCTGGTACAGAAAAACCTGAATGAACTTTTTGGCCAGCCCAATAGTGTATCTTTGTTGGAGCTCTGAAGAATCGCATACTCCCTCACATCAAAAAGAAAGAAAGTGTGAGAGTGAGCAAGGGAGGCTGAAGAGAAGGAAAGAAGGAAGCAAGCAAGCCAGCCAGTACTCTCCTTGGTAAAGATCTAAAACACATCCAAATTTCCTCATGTTTTTGCCAACAAACTCACTTTGCCAGTGCGGAAAGCGGCTCAGTATCTGCAAAGCAGCATTCCTCAGGAAGTGGGGAAGGAGTCTGAGACAATGCGTATAGTGTCTTCATTCATCTCCAGGACACAAGAAGTCCCTGTATGCCATGCTCCAACTTCTGGAACAAACCATGTCCTGAATCCTCCTTCTAATGCATCCCTCTACAATCCCAGCAACCTAGATGAGCCTTTGGGGAAACCATCAGCCCCGTGCCTTCCTGTGAAATAAACACCTTGTGAAATATATTTATGCCAGTGGTAGCACCAAACATCAAAATGGCTAATCCACTTGTGTTCGGACATTTTTTTCTATGTCAATTTGGCCCCGGTGCAGACTCAGGTCCATATCCCCACTTGGCCTGGCCACAGGACCTAGGGGTCTTGCTCAAAGTGCAGCTGGACAGCTGGGCCATTTTGCTAAGCTCTCAAATCTGTTGGCTCTGCTCTGAGTCATACTCCAGCCATCCGAGGTGGGGTCCTCAAGGGCTTCTTTTTCCTGTCTGTTTCTGCTGTCTGGGAGCCCCCAGAGAAAGCTCCAGGTCCCTCTGAGCTCTGGCTTTCACTACGGTCAGGAAATCGCCTGGAATACTCCTGCTCCTTTAACATATTCCCACTTGGGCCAGGGTTGATGGGCACTGACTCTCAGAATGTCAGACCTGGAAGGCTTCGAGGTCCTCCAGGGCAATGCACTCATTTCCTCAGTGAGGTGATTAAACCCCAAGAGAGGAAGCGACACTCAAGCTTCCATTTTATGATAGTGACTGAGCGAGTGCCAGGCCCACATTTAGCACACCTACAGGAGTGGGCATTAGATCCAGGCTTTGTCAACAGAGGAAAGCCCGCTAATGTAGCTAGTACACAGAACTTTCTCGGTCTAAAATCTTCTCTTCATGTTCCACTAAGAGTTGAGCCCTTACCCCATTGCTCACCCCATTTACTCTTTCCCCATCCATAGACACAGACCGCAGCAAATCTAGATTTTATTCCCTTGGCCTCTCTCTCCTTTCCTCTAGAGTTTTCTCTCTTTAATTCTATTTGCCTTAGTCTTACAGCATCTAACCCCCACCCTGTGCCAGCTCTTCCAAAGCTCCACAGAAAGACCTAAATATCTCTGATGTCCTGCTCTGGAAATACTCCTCGCAGTTCTAGCCCCAGAAACTCAGACAAGGCCACTGTCTCTCTGTCTAGGATAGGTATTCATCTTCTCCTCATCTCCAGTGAGGTCCTCTTCAGGCCCAGGAGTTAGTCTCAGAACAGACCAAGAGATTTGAGCCCCTGCCCTCCTCCCCCTGCCCCCTCCCTCTCCTGTGCTCACAAGCTGCTTCTTGATGCACACGGCAGGGTGTCACTGAGCCGGCAGAGGGGAGCTTCACTCACCTGGTTCCTCAGGGAGGGTCTCCCCCATTTCCCTGCACTCAGGGGTTCCTGGGAGAGCTAGGAGGGGCACATGGAGGTTAGTAGGATTACGGGGTAGAACCTAAGTCTTCAGGACCACGGACCAGAGGCAAGACTGGGTTAGAACCAATACACACCCTTCTCCCAGACACTCCTCTCCTCCCCATTCCCCAGAGACTACCTTAGCCTGTAAAGGGCTGGTCTAGAGAGATAGAAGTTGGCTAGGTTAATAGTAGGGACTCCTGGGACTGTCAGAAAGGCCATTCCATTGCACGGTTCTTAAAAGCATCTTTTTCTCCCTCTCAGTTTTTCTCACTGAGTTTCTACATTTACTTATCATCGGTGACTGAGGTCTTGGCTATGAACCAATTGCAAAGTGCTTTGTGAGGTATGAGTAGTATTATTTTCTTTGTCAGTGGCTCTGAGTCTGTTTTCCCTTTTACTTTCTCTGTGTCTGGATAACTTTAGTACTTTCTCTCCCCAGTAAGCTAGCTTTACGGTGTTAAGAATTGTGATGCTCTGCTTACTTGATTCCTACAGCACCTTCCCTTCTCTCTCAGCAATTTTGCAGTAATATTAATACTATGGGGGGAAGGAGACTGCTTTCCAAGAGCTGAAGTTTTTCAGCTGATCAGTGAAGAGACGTTTATTAATTATCTTACTGGGTGGCAAGCACTGTGCTAGGTGCTGATGGGAAGGGGAAGGAAGCATAGAACAAAGAGGCATGCTTACTGCCCTCCTGTGCCCTTTGGAATACAGATTAGTTCTTTAAAGGCAGCCTATGTCAATTCCATGAACTTTCTGCCCTGCTTCACCTTCTTTTTTTCTGCTTCACCATTTATGCTTCGATGGCATCAAATTGCTTCCAGCACTCTCCTTACTCTTCCCCTGAGCCCCACCCTAGCCACAGTGTTTCTCACTTCCATGTCTCAGCCCCCACGCCTGGAAAGCTCATCTACGCACTTTGCCTGGTTAACTGCTAGCCTCAAACATCACCTCCTCCATACTGTTAACAGCCCACACTACATGATGCTAGCTGTGTGCTGGGCACTGTTATAAGAGCTGCAGGCTCATTCAATCTCATAACCTTATGAGGCAGGTTCTATTTGTGTCCTCATTTTTCAGATGAAGAAACTGAGGCACATAGAGGTTGAATATGATGAGGAAAAACAACTGTTTTCCTGGAAAACAACAACAACAACTTTGTTTGCCTGAGTTGCCACCTAAGAATTTTACGGTATGATCACCCTGCTTACTCCCAGAGTCTGGACATTAATTTAAGGTAAGGACTTGAGTTTAGGATTCCCGCTGTTGAGTTCTCCCTTTGATTTTCCTGGGGCATCTTTCAAAACAACCACTTAGATGTTAAGCCCACAAATACGTTGGTGTCCTCCACCTCAACCACTTCATAAATCATAGAGGCTTGACACCGTCCTCTCTGCTCACCCATGACCTGGGGCACAGGGCTGCCACCCCTTCTCATTTCTGGGATCTCTGAGTGGCAAATCTTGTGACTCTACTTCCTTTATGAGAATGTATTGAAACTGTATTTTCAATGAAAACGACCCAGGGTTTTCACTTCCCCAATCTAGGAGTTCAGATGCTGAAGGAGCCGCCAGCCCTGTGTGGGTGGCTTGTGCCTCCTCGTTCAGCTGGTCATGATGTGCACATTCTTAACACACCAGCCCCGTCTTCTCAACACACAGAGACTAAGTCACCCCACGTTACTCAGCTGGTGAGTGGGGGCGCTTAGATTTGGACTGAGCAGTCTGACCCCACCGGTTGAGCTTCAATCACCATGCAACACTACCTCCCTGTGAAGTTTTCTCTAACTGGCCCAGCCCGTGCTGGGTCATGCAGGCTCTTCTATCCCTGTCGTAGCCTATGCATCCTCTAATACTGGTCTTATCCCCTCCAATTACTATCTGTACTATTATACTATTTGTACTTCAGTCTTCTCCACAATATTATGGACTCCCTAAGGGCAGAGGCTGAACTTTTCTTTAACTTGGCATCATCCACAGAGTCTATCACAGTGCTTGACACATAAGCCAATTTGTTCAGGTCTGTTAAATGAATGAATGAATAAATAAATAAAATATGGGACTATATCTGAATGCTAAGGATTCTCTAGCCCAAAGATAAGGGTTCTAGCCATGTCTGGGGTTAAGGCCTTGGCTAAGAAGGAACTGATAACAAGAGGGACCAAGAGGAACCACAAACCTGAAATTGGCTTTCTCCTGAGGCGGAACCAGGCTACTACGGCAGCAACAATAGCCACTGCAGCAAAACAAACGCCTATAGCCACAGCTGTCGCCGTCGATGAGGGGTCACTCGAGCTGGACTCTGGGGAAGACAGACCTCAGGACAGGCAGTACCCTCCCTATGCCGCTTCAGCCTCCCTGCCCTCCTCCAATGCAACACTCGCTTCCTCCCCCAACCTCACCTGCACAGCAGTTCTGTGAGTGGGCTCGTGCCTCCCCCATACCCTTTTGATTACTCTGCTAATCAAATGAAGGCACACTGTTGAGTGTATAAGGCGGAGGGAAGGGCTCCTCTTAGCCCGTGGGGGGAGCAGGGAGCATGTACCTGAAGCCTCCAACACTGGACCCCTAAACTGTTAAGAACATGCTATACCTTTGGGATGAATGGACATATCATGAAACATGAGAAAAAATTAGGAAAACTTCAGTTCTTAGGAATGTCCAGGAGCTTTGGGAACTTCTATACCAACGAGAAAGCTCTGCTTACTGCTGTGCTTGGTGTGATGGGCTTATATTTCAAAGTGGAATAAAAGCCTCATCACCTGTCACCTGAGGGTTCCAAGCTCTGGACAGCATTTATCAAGTTGCCCATACCCCTGCCCTTGGCCCCAAAGCCCAGGTTTGCTACTATGGCATTTCTCAAATCTGTTTGAGACCATGTGACTTTATTCCTAACTATCCATCTCCTCTTCTCCCATCCTTTCCTCTTGAGAGAGTCCCCACCTTGGACAGTGATGTTCACTGGCTGTGATGAGTGTGGCGTCTTCCCGAGAAACGCCGTGCAGTGGTACTGGCCGCTGTGACTGAGGTTGGCGCGTGGGATGGAGAAGTTGGAGCGCAGATAGGAATATATCTTGGATTTCCCATCCTGGTAGAACGTGATCTTATACAGAGGGTGGTTTCTCCAGCTGTGGCACCTCAGCATGATGGGCTCCCCTTCCTGGAACACGAGGCTGGGGGTCTGGAGCAGCAGCCAGTCTGAAAGACACAAAGGGACCGCAGGACCCAGAAGGTCTTGACTCAGATCTGAGACCCAGACCACCCCTCCGGGGGCCAGTATGTGTGGAGGGAGTTTAAATGTGGAATCACACACCCCTGTCTCTAATTCTGGCTCCTTCACGTGTGCACCCTGTGATCCTGGATAAATAATGAATTCTTCTGGGGCTCAGTTTCCTCGTATGTGGAACTAGCCACAATAGTACCATTAGCTGTACTATCTACGTAGTTGCTGGCACACAATAGGTGTTCAGATATGCTTGTCTTCTTGTTCCCATCCTGGGAGACGCAGCTGCAGCCCTGTCTGGCTCAAGAGGCCTCTGCAGGAGGATACAGGGGACCCGGAGTGAAACCCCTTCCCTAAGGGAAGGAGGGAGATGAGGGAGAAGCCAGTCTGAGAGAGGAGACAGCATGTGAGGGGGACACAGCAGAGACCTGTGTCCTTGGGGGAAGTCATGGGCATCCAATAAATATTAGCTTACTTAGCGCATGTTAGTAAACGTGGAATTCCACTTCAGCGGGGACTTTGTCTCAAGGCAGCAGTGACATGAGTGGGCCATTCATTAGCCAGCTGTGTACTTTCCCCCAGTCATTTTAATCCTTTTGCTGAGGAAATAGTTTTAATTTCTTTATAGTTTAAGGAATAGAGAGAGGCTTAGGTAGATACTTATAATCCTGACCTCAGCCCATGCCCTCTGTTTTCCTGAAGCTGTAGGACAGAGCAGAGTTGGAATTGGAAAGAAAGGGTAGAAAACAACAGATACATTGGAAAGGAAAAGGAAAAAAAAGCCACATGTGCCAGTCAACCACACAGTCCCTTCAGCAGATCAGAATGATGCCAACCAAACCTCTACATTGGCTGGTGAGCCTGCCACATATGTGGAAGGAAATGTTCACAGCAGAGGGAGTGAGTGACAGGGAAGAGAAAACCACAGGCCACAGCTACAGGAAGACAATGCATAGAGAAGGTGGGGGCACCCGGCCTCTGCACTATGTCACACAGGCTGGAAATTCCCACGCCTAACACTAGGGGCAGTCTTGCGTTCCAGCCACTTCCTCCCTGACCACCCTGGTAGCCCTCCCCTTGAGGAGCTCAGACCCTGGTGAGACGTTCTACTCCAGGATTAGGTGAGCAGTCCTTGGTCTCTAGTCTGCTTCTTTTATACAGGTTGGATTAAGCTAGATGGGAATGCTGAGAACTGTAGAGATTTTTTTAAATGAAGTAGAACTCAGAGAAAATGTCAAAGCTGCTTCCATGTAGCACCTGCAACCAATTACTTCTCCTCCCTGTCTGGGGAATCCCCTCTACAGAAGGTGTACAGTCTTATAACAGCACTTTCTTCTCAGCAAAGGCTCCAGGGGTGCCAGATTTTAACCTGTACGGTTGAAGCCTCAGGCTTAGGGTGGTTTGCACAAGAGGGCCATCTGAGGTCTCCTTGAGGACAATTCCTTGGTGCAGATCATGAGGGCAGGGCCCGGTTTCATGTTCATGGCACTCATGAGGTGTTCTTTAAGTCATAAAAGGGCATTTCCATCAAACTCCTGGGAGCAAAACTCCTCTGCAATCTCCTGGAAGCCTTGTAGAGAAGCAATAAACCTATATACCTCTACACTCCAAAGGCTAAGATTACTAGACAGGAACACAGGGTTGATGCCATGCATCCTGGCATAGGCAGAGCCCAGTGGAAGTTCCCCAGGCCTCATTCTCCATGCCCAGCTTTCACTGATAAAGGCCCAAGGATGCTGGAGAGAGTGTTTCATCATAACTGAAATCTCTGAACCCCAGCTAGAGTGCTCCTGACCCCTGCAGTACTTGCCCTGGATGATAGCGTGGATGGTGTCAGAGGAACATCAGGGTCCACACTGGTGACCACAACATGGTGAGCCTTCCGAAACTCTTTCATTTTTTTCCTCTTCAGCCAGAACTGGCAGCTACAGCTCACACAGTACCTCTTAGTGCAACTCATGAAGCAGAAAACTCTTGGAGCCGTAGAACTGTTCTGCAGGAGTATACCTCCCACCGTGCTGGAACTCTGGGAGATTTGCCTTCTTTACTGCTGAGTAGATGGGTTGTCCCCGTCACTGGAGCCCCCTGACTGATTCTTATTCAGCCCTATCGGGAGGCCAGTCTACAGTGGCTTACCAAACTCAGTAACAGAGAACACTGGGAATGCTTCTGCTATGTCCTGGATACCAAAGCCCTCAGTTATCTGAGTGAGCATCTGGGGCTTCACAGTGCTTCACCAAGGTTTGAGTCTCCATCTGTCTGGATACCATCGCTAGTGTAGAAGGTGGTGCTGATGGGCAGGGGCCTCGGCTGCCAATTCATCACTTGGTGAATTCGCATCCCCATTGGTCACTAGTTCAGCTTCTTCTCCAAGACTGCTCTCCTCGTCCATGGTCTTGGGCTCTCTGCTGCCTGAGAACCCTTGGCAGGAGCACTGAACACAGTGTGGAGACATCGTCTCCCTCCTCCTTGCATGGGACAGCCGATGTCTGGGCTTGTCCAGTCAGTGCACAGACTGTATGAGGAGAACAAGGGGGACCTGTGTTGTGGTGGCTGAGGGGCAGTGAGGCTCCCGGGTGCTGCTGCTGCTGGACCAACTGGAGGTGCGTAGCTGGGTGGGGGAGTACTGGGACTGACGGTGCTGGAGCTGCAGCCAGTGGTCGAGAACAATCTGCGGTCGGATAACCACTTGTTTCTTCCAGAGCTGGATCTGTTGCTGTTGCTAAATCAGTGAACGGGGCTTGGCGGGAGTGACTGAGCGCATCAGGGTCTGGCTGGGAGCAGGTGTGGCTGTCCGAGGCAGGCTCGTGCCCTGCTGCCCACGCCCATCTGCTTCTGCCTCCCTGGCCACGGCGCTGTCCGCCTCTGGCTAACACCCCGGGTCAGTCACTGCCCGGATGTAGGCAAGGGCTCCACCTCTCCTGTGCCTTTCCTTGGGCAGCTCCTGCCACCACCTATTCCTCACGAGGGCAACTCACCCAAAGGCCCAGGTGTGTGGCCACGTCTTCCTGGACTGAGCCTATGGACAGTGCCTCCACCAGCTGGACTAAGGTTAGCAAACTGACCTGAAGTCCTAGAGGGAGTCTGAGTCACAGCTAGGGCCTGGCAAAAGGCCTGGGGTAGGCCAGAGAAGAGGTATCAAAAAGCAAAAACATCACTTTGCCAACAAAGATCCGTACACTCAAAACAATAGATTTTCCAGTAGTCACGTACGGATGTGAGAGTTGGACCCTAAGGAAGGCAGAGCACTGAAGAATGGATGCTTTTGAATTGCGGTGCTGGAGAAGACTTTTGAGGGTCCCTTGGACAGCAAGGAGATCAAACAAATCAATCCTAAAGGAAATCAATTAATTGGAAGGAGTGATACTGAAACTCCAATACTTTGGCCACCTGATGAGAAGAGCCGACTCGTTGGTAAAGACTCCAATGCTGGGAAAGATTGAAGGCAAGAGAAGGGGATGACAGAAAATAAGATGGTTGGATGGCATCACTGACTCAGTGGACATGAGTATGAGAAACTCCAGGAGATAGCAGAGGACAGGGAAGCCTGACGTGCTGTAGTCCATGGGGTCACAACGAGTCGAACATGACCTAGTGACTGAACAGAAACAAAATGGGGAATAGCGTTCTGGGTGGAGCCTTGGGCTGAGACCTGCTGTTCCTCATTGCCAAGTTTTGTACTCAACCGTATCTGCATGGACTCCAGGAGCCTGAGCAGATGGCACCTCCCGCTGGACTACAGCCACTAACGGGCATCAGAATGAGTTGAAAACTAGAGGCACATTGTGGGCCAGGGTCTGCTTTACCTAGGATTGGTTTCCCAGCTGCAGTCTTGGATACATCTAGGCCTGGGATAGATTGAGGGAGAAGGATGTCGTGATCTCCAGTAGCAAAGACTGGGTCAAAGTTGTAACACCAGAAGAGTTCACTCTGGGATTGGCTGGTGAATGGGGAGGCTGATGCTTTGGCCTGACTGACTGGGGCCTGGGTGGTGCTCAGCCGCTGTGTCTTGCTGGCATTTGGGGTGCTGGTCTGCCGCCTGGCAGCAGTTGTGGCCAGCTGGACCACAGCCAGGCCATGCAGCTGGGCCTGCTGAGCTGCTGCTGGACACAAATTGGTGTAAATACTGAGGCCCACGGAGCTGCCCCAGCAGTGTCTACAGAGTCTGCCCTGCCTCTTGTTTCTGGAATGCCTTTGCCTTGGACTGAGAGTGCCTTGCCTTCTGTTGGCACTAGTCTCCACGGTAGTGGTCCAGGGTCACCCAGGCTGGTGTTGGGCTCAAGGACGTCATATCTAGCTCTGCACCTAGGTCCCCCAGGGTGGTGCCCACCTCGTGTGCCAGTCGTTCCGTCATCAGTCACAGTGGTGGGGGTGTCCCACATGGTCCTGAGGAGAGGAAGCCTCTCAGCTCCACCCCTTCCTGGAGAGGCAGGGCACTGAGGCCAGGGCCCTGCCAAGCCACTGCAGCTTCCCTCCATGACTGTCTTTTCCTGCTAAGCCCAGAGGGTAAAGATGGCAGGATTGGGACTGAGGCCCACCGGGCCTCTTAGATACTTATGAGGAAAATGTGGCTATTCAGGGAGGGAAGGGGGCTAAATGAACAGTAACAATGACAATACTTATCATAATCACATTGCAGCTTTTTTTTTTAATGGAGAAACTATTTCTTGCCAAGAGCTTTGGAAAATCACTGATCTGTTCAACAAACATTTATTAAGCCTTGCCCTGTGCCTGTGGCTGGAAATATAAGAAGATGAAGACACGTGTTTCACCTCAGTTGCACAGAGAGAGGGCAGGGATTAGGGAAATGCTGATTCTCACCAGAACCTCGTTGGGGAGGCACTAGCAGGTGAGGAAACTGAGGCTCAAAGGTGAATGAAATCATCATGCTTAGATGGCTAGTAATTCCCTGTGCATTTGACTCTCCACAAAAGTGGGAAGATTTCTGTGAATTAGAGATTTTCTGCTGCTGCTCTCACACCCAGATGCCTGCTGGTGGCCTGGTCACCTTCCTGCTCAGTCGGCACCAGGACAAAGGAGCCCAGCATATTCTGAGAAATCTCTTAGGAACCGCCACCTCACCACTCATGCTAAGCCGAGGAGGTGGGTTGAAAAGGGAAACGAGAGGACCAAAACCACTTCAAACAACTCACAGCCGTGCTTTCCAATAAGTAGGCAACTGCCCTTTCCTAAAAACCTCTGCCATGGAAGCAGATTGCATCTCTCCTTGTTCTCCCAGACTCTCCAGGGCCTTCCTCCACTGACCAGAAATCACATCCAGATGCACAGGGTCGCTGAGGCTGGTCTGCTCCCTCTGGCACCTGTAGGATCCACTGTCGTTGCTGCCAGCCCTGAAGCTGTAGCTGGGCTGGTTCTGGGTGTGGATGGAGCTCCCGTTATGGAACCACGTGGTGAGGTTGCCTGCATAGAAGCTGGTCCCCTGGCAGATCAGCGTCACGTGATCCTCCCTGAGCACATTGATCCACGCAGGCTGGATGCTCACCACAGCTTTTGGGAGATCTGCTGAGGGGCAGAGAGAGGAGGCAGCATGAGGAAAAGGGACCCCAAGGGCCTAAGCAGACCCCAAATCTCAGATGATGGAAAACTGTGGCCATGCTGCAGAGATCAGGAGAAGAACCCAACCCAGAACAGTTCTGCACCTGAAGGCGATTCCGGCGGCAGTTCTGCAGCCACATAGGGGCCCNGAAGTGAAGTTGCTCAGTCGTGTCCGACTCTTTGCGACCGCATGGGCAGTAGCCTGCACCAGGCTCCTCCGTCCATGGGATTTTCTAGGCAAGAGTATTGGAGTGGGTTACCATTTCCTCCTCCAGGGAATCTTCCCAACCCAGGGATCAAACCCAGGTCTCCCCCGCATTGTAGACAGACGCTTTACCATCTGAGCCACCAGGGAAGTCCCCAAGGGCCTAAGCAGACCCCAAATCTCAGATGATGGAAAACGGTGGCCATGCTGTGGAGATCAGGAGAAGAACCCAACCCAGAACAGTCCTGCACCCAAAGGCAATGCCGGTGGCAGTTCTGCAGCCACACAGGGGCCCCCAGGAGCCCAGACTCTCTCAGGGAGGAGAGGATGGGGGTAGGAAATGGGAAGGGGGCAAGCAAACAGTCTAGAAACACAAGTACACCTCACCCGAGGAGCTCTACCCAGTTCCTCCTCTCTGTCTATTTCTCTTTCTCTCTCGAACTCACACTCAGACACACACACACACACACTACACATACATCCTTTGGGGAATCACTTCCCCCACCCCATAACCTGAGGCACTTGGATAAACTGTCTTCCCAGCTGGATGAAGACAAGGGGGCCACCTGGTGGAGGTGCTGAGAGTCAGAGGTCACATTTCTCTTCTAACCTGTTTCATTCTTTGTCCTTTAGAATAGACTTGTCCTGACACCAAAGCACAGATGAATTTCTGTGGCCTCAGGAGAATAAGAGTGAGAAAGGCCAGAAGGCCAGTCTCGGAGCCCCGGATTCAGTGACCCAGGAGAGCCCCACCCCCTACCAGTCCTGGGTGGTGGAGAGGTGAGTGGTGCTGAGAAAGCAGTGCCCAGCAGTGTTCACGCCACCCAGCTGCAGCCAGTAATACGGCCTCCTAGTTCTCACCAGGGTAACAGGCCCTGAGGGCTTCAGATACATGCAAAGTAGATGATTTATCAACCCATGGGGATAACCTAAGCAGATCATGTGATTCTGCATGGCCTGGGCTCGTGGTTTAGTTTGGAGAGAAGAACGCAGTTGAGACAGAGGACAGTTATTTTCTGTGGCAGAATCTGTGAGGTCTCATCAGAACAGAAGCAGCAGGGCTGAGGCATCTGCGTCCCTGGGCTGCCCACCCCTGGCCTCAGTGGAAGGGAAGCAGGAAGGAGAAGGGGGTGCAGGGCTTCTTGTGGGCACAACTCCTCTTTCCTGGCTCTACCTCAGTCCTGGGTGCCTCCTGAGTTCCTCCAGACAGGGTGCAGGGAGCAGAGACAGAGGGTGGCTGGGGTACACAGGGGATGTGGTCAAGTACTTACCAGGCTTCCCAGGAACAGGAGCTGCAAGAGAGAAAGCAAAGATCAGTCTGGTGTTTGAATATGATTCATCATTACAAATAATCATCAATCCCAGGTCAGATTCCCTTCACCTGCACAAAGATTTCCCTCTCTGTGTTATTCCCTTTCTCTTCTGCATCACCCATTTCTCCTTCTCAGCTGGGTCTTTCCTACCAACATAAATATGCTCCAGGATGTTTCATTAAAAGAATAAAAATCTCACTTGACCCTGCATAGAATTACAAAAGCATTTCCCTGCTCACTTTCCCAGCCTGATTTCTCAGTTCTTTTTCTACATAAACTATCCTCATTTCTTCTCTTTCCAGTCACTGTTCTTTCCAATCACTGAGACTCACTAGTCCACTAAAACTTTTCTTGTCAAAATCATCAATGACCTCAATGACAAATTAAATGGACATACTCTATTTCTCTCCCAGATTCCCCCATATAAAGGTATATCTTTACCATCTATCCAGGTATTCATGCCAGAAAACTGCAAATCTTCTTTTATTCCTCTCTCTTCCAAACCATCTACCTTTGCACCAGTAAATTCTTGTTCATCCTGCTTCCAGTTAGTCCTTAAATGCGACTTTAGTCCATGTCCAAACTACTTTTGGCTACCATCAGCTTTCTTCCATCTCCTAACTTAGCTTTTCCCTTCTTCTGTTTCCCCTGCAATTCATTCCCCACAGAGAAGCTAGAATCATTTTTAAAATAACAAATCAGATATCACCCCCCTGCTTACAAGCCTTCTAGGTTCCTCCTTTGCTCTTAAAGTAAAATGTAAATATTTACAAGGCCACACCTGATACAGTCCTTGCTTACCTCTCCAGCCTCATCTCAAGCTCCACTCTCCCTATTCACTGAATTCCAATAATACCAGCCCTCTTTAAATTCTTCAAACTTGGGGCTTTTCTGTATGCTGAACTCTCTGAACCCACTTCCTTTGTATCTTCAAATGGCTTAATTCTTATCTTGCTTCAGGTCCTAGCCTAAAAGTCACTTCCTCAGAAAATTCTTTCTATATCATCCTGTTAACACAGGCTATTCTCTCATCTCCCAACAACAACTGTTCTTATCAGAGTATCCTGTTTACAGCTTCATAGCCACTTCCCAATTTATAGTTATGCATTTGCGCTTTTTAATTTATTGTTTGTGTCCCTCAGTAGAATGTAAGCTCAAAGAGGGCAATAGCCATGTTAATTTTATTTACCAATACTCTGAAAATCACCCATTGAGTGTTAACCTAGGTGAGAGATAAGAGAGTCCAAAGTTGTGATGACAGTAGAAAGTGAAGATGAAGACATGGGCATGAGAGAAATTTAATAGGCAGCAAGAGAGTGGCACTTGATGAGGTATGGGGGTTTATAAATGGGTGACCAGGAAAATAGTTAATTGTGCTCACACAAATATAAATGTTAGGAGGAGAAGAACATTGTGAGGGGAAGATGATAGTTGGAGTTTGAATGTGTTTTGTTCTGAGCTGACAAATCAATTTGCATGTTTCCAATCAGGAAAATGGAAATATAAAATTGTATCTGACAAAGACAAGAAAGACAGGTTTGGAAATTATTGACATAGAAGTTAGCTAAAAACCAGAGTGTGCAGAAGTGAAAAGTGACAGAACAGGAAATGGGTAAAGAAGCAGGCCAAGAGGAGGAGAAGAAGCAAGTAAGATATGAGAAAAGTAGAGAGAAGTCATCCTTCACTCATTCACTAAACAAATATTAGTGAATATGAAATATGTTCATGCTCTGTATCATCACTGTAAGGGAGACAGAGGGCCATCTCTCTCGTTCCCTGATAAACCCCCAGGTCCTAAGACAGAGTCTGCACATAGCATTTACTTAATGTATAAAAAAGGCAGTTTGTGGAATCTTTGGAAAGCAGAGAGTCCTTGTACACATTGTCTGGCTCTAGAGGAACATCTACCTGTAGGAATAGGATTGGAGCTTCATTACGTAGGCAGTGGAACAGCGCTGAAGGCATTTATGGAATACAGTGGCTTGCCCACAGCCACAGTTGAAGAAGCCATGGCCTCAGTGTGCAGCATGGATCCAGGGAAGAGGAGACAGGAGCAGTCAAGACTAGACCAGAATGTGTTGTAAAAAAATGAGCTACAGAGTAATGAAGACCTAAATCCTTGGTGACACCAAAGAGGCAAGTGGACAAAAATGCCAGAAGTCTCTCCCAGGAATCTTGCCTAGGCCTTGCATTGATATCACCATGGCAGGGGCAGGGAAGTGTACACCTCTCCAGGCCTGAGCTCCTCCTTGTGAAAAAGGGAGGAAGTTCCGTGTGCTCCTTTTCCATGCTATTCTACTTCATTCCGTCTCACTTTGCCATGGGGGAATACTCTGTCTTCCTCATCTCCACCTCCTGTCCCAGCATCATCCAGTACCAAGGGCCAGGACTCCCAGTACTGACCAGATTTTACTATCCAACTTGGAAAACGGCTGCCTGCATGTCTTCCTCTGGGACCATCCTGACGTGGATTTGACGGTCATACTCCAGAAATTGAGTTTGAGAGGACATTCCTGGCGATAAGACTCCTCTACTTGGCCTTCCCTAGACTCTTTCTCCCACCAGCATTATCAGTCCATGGTCCCTAGCCCAGGGCTGAGAACGTGGTCAGAAAGTAGCGCTCAATCACAGCCTAAGATCCTCTCCTTCTCTTTTCTCAGTGATAGGACACATCTCTGTGTCTGTACACTGCAAACAGACATGCATGATGCCTCTGGTCTCACAAGGGATGATTCTAGAATTGCCTAGCTTATGCATTCTCTGGTCCCCATTCCCTGGATAACTGAGACCCTCCTGTGCTTTTTCCCAGGTGGATCTCCTTACGCATAAAGAGAACAGGTTTCTGCTGTCTGAAGTGGTTTCAGGGGCACAGAGGACAGCCACTGCCCCCCACCGCAATGTGTTTTATTGCTTCCCCACATCTTCATGGTATCACTGACTCAATAGACATGAGTTTGAACAAACTCCAGGAGATGGTAAAGGTCAGGGAAGCCTGGCAGGCTGCAGTCCATGGAGTCACAAAGAATCGGACACGACTTAGCAACTGCACAACAACATCTCCTATTTGCCAAGACATCATCAGCCCTCTGGCCTAAGATTTGATCCCAGTGAAACATACATTTCTAAGGAAGATAAACACCTTGGGCATCATTAGTCCTTCAGGTCTAGCTCACTGGACTTTCCTCAGAGCTGGTTCTGCATGGGAGGTGGTAGATTACCAGGGACCTTGGTGCCCAGTGACTTTGGGCACATTAAACACATTAAAATACATTAAAAAAAAAAAAACCCGACTTTTGCCAATTTCATAATTTTCCAAGGCCAGCAAGGTTGTCAGACTGTGATTTTCATCAGCCTGGCTTTACCCTCCTGACTTTCCTGATGTGCTGCCCACTGTGGCCCTCATCCTTGCCCCAGCTCAGCCCCAACCCAGGTGGCAGCAGCTGACTTAGAGAAGCCCACCTGCCCATGGTCCTGCTCCACTGTCCCTGCTGGGCCCCCGACTCACCCAGGAAGAGCAGAGCTGTCCACAGTAGCATGTGGCCCCAAGGATGCCAGGGCATGCAGTGAGCTCGGTTCCTCCAGGCAGCAGGGAAGGCTAGGAATGAGGGGCTCCCCATCACCTCCTGGAGCGAGCAGGTTGCTCTGACAGCCCAGCACGGCAGCACTGGCTTCTCTCGAGGCTTGATAGTCCACCCAGAGGGCAAATGCTGGAGTCCAAAAGAGGAAGTGAAAAGAAGTGTTGCTTTATCATTGGCTCCTCCCCTCCCACCCTCTTTCATCTAGAGAGTTCCCTCCCAGAAGATTCAGGGCTTCCCAGAATGAATCTGGCTCAGTCCCACTCCAAATTCACAGAAAATGTAGGAACTGGGAAACAAATTCTCCTCCTTCTCTGGGGCCACATCTGGGCTCAGCCCCAGGGAGGAAGAGGGGAATGGTCACCCCTACTCAGCTCACAACTCCCTGTCTGTCTCTTTGGAAAAGGCGGTGGAGGAGAATGTGCCAGGGAACTCCCCATCTTCTAGATCCATGTAGAGGTGCGGACACTGGCGTCAGACTCCTCCTGAGACTGAGCAGAGGGGCTTGAGGCCACCTTTCCCATCATTTGATTGCCTTTCTTATCATAATCCAGACTCCGTTTTGGATTGTGGAACCAGGACAGAGAAGTGTGTCAGGGTGGCAATAGAATGATCATTCCCATCTTTTATCATCCCTTGACTTTCATTCTTTAAAAAAAAAAATATGTAGTCATGTATTTATTTGACCACCCCGGGTCTTAGTTGCAGCATGTGGGATCTCTCATTGTGGCATGCAGACTCTTAGCTGTGATATGTGGGATCTAGCTCCCTGACCATGGATGGAACGCTAGGGCCCCTGCATTGAGACTGTGGAGTCTTAGCCACAAGACCACAAGGGAAGTCTCTGTCATTCATTCTGTACTCATCCCTCCAACAAATATCTTCCGAGGAGCAACTAGTGCCCTGGTTCTTTGTTTCTCAGCCTCATTCCCATCACTGTTCCCATCATTATGGCATGGGGAGAGAGCAGGGCTTTGGAGTCGTATTGGTCTAATTTTGAATGACAGGTAGCTTCTCAGAACTACAAATTCCTCATCTGTATAAATGAAGATTAACTTGTCTATGCTTCAAGCAAAATTTCTCAGCCTCAGTGTTACTGACATTTAGGGCCAAATAAATTCTCGATGTTACGACCTGTCTCATACATTGTAGAGTGTTTAGCAGTATCCCTGACCTCTCCCCAAAGAAAGGCAATGCAAAGAATGCCCAAACTACCACACAACTGCACTCATCTCAGACGCTAGCAAAGTAATGCTCAAAATTCTCCAAGCCAGGCTTCAGCAATACGTGAACCGTGAACTCCCTGATGTTCAAGCTGGTTTTAGAAAAGGCAGAGGAACCAGAGATCAAATTGCCAACATCCACTGGATCATGGAAAAAGCAAGAGAGTTCCAGAAAAAACATCTATTTCTGCTTTATTGACTATGCCAAAGCCTTTGACTGTGTGGATCACAATAAACTGTGGAAAATTCTGAAAGAGATGGGAATATTAGACCACCTGACCTGCCTCTTGAGAAATCTGTATGCAGGTCAGGAAGCAACAGCTAGAACTGGACATGGAAAAGCGGACTGGTTTCAAATAGGAAAAGGAATATGTCAAGGCTATATATTGTCACCCTGCTTATTTAACTTATATGTAGAGCACATCATGAGAAACGCTGGACTGGAAGAAACACAAGCTGGAATCAAGATTGCTGGGAGAAATATCAATAACCTCAGATATGCAGATGACATCACCCTTATGGCAGAAAGTGAAGAGGAGCTAAAAAATTTTCAAAAGCAGAGACATTACTTTGCCGACTAAGGTCCGTCTAGTCAAGGCTATGGTTTTTCCTGTGGTCATGTATGGATGTGAGAGTTGGACTGTGAAGAAGGCTGATCACCGAAGAATTGATGCTTTTGAACTGTGGTGTTGGAGAAGACTCTTGAGAGTCCCTTGGACTGCAAGGAGATCCACCCAGTCCATTCTGAAGGAGATCAACCCTGGGATTTCTTTGGAAGGAATGATGCTAAAGCTGAAACTCCAGTACTTTGGCCACCTCATGCGAAGAGTTGACTCACTGGAAAAGACTCTGATGCTGGGAGGGATTGGGGGCAGGAGGAGAAGGGGACGACTGAGGATGAGATGGCTGGATGGCATCACTGACTTGATGGACATGAGTCTGAGTGAACTTCGGGAGTTGGTGATGGACAGGGAGGCCTGGCGTGCTGCGATTCATGGGGTCGCAAAGAGTCGGACACGACTGAGCGACTGAACTGAACTGAACTGACCTCTCCCCACTAGATGCCAGGGGCAACCCCTGTCGTGAAAATAGACATGTCTCTAGACATTGGCAAATCTGCTCTTGGGGACAACCTTGTTGCTGACTAAGAATCACAGTGTCACAGTTTTTGAAAATGAAAAGAGAATTTGTGTGCCAGCACAGGCCCTGGTGCATTGTGGGTATCCAGGCAATGCTGGTTTCCCTTTTCTGCTCTCTGTCATCATCCTCATCACCGTGTGTTCACCCCCAACATCCCCAGAAATTGAGATGCTCTGGGACCTCTCTCGGGACCCTCTGCTGGGACCTCTCTCCCAAATGCTCTCTCAGGAAACAAGCTGTAATATTCAAGGAAATTATACTGTAAAACCTGTTCTTACACTCTGTGGTCTTCCCTTATCCGATTTTTAGGTGAAAAAGTTTATTTAACCAATGTCATGACTCCAGTGAGCTATTATCAACACTTTAAAAGTTAATTTCTATAACGTGACCCACAAATTGGGGCCACCCCAGTAGAGCAGCCCAGATGATAAATCTAAGCCCAGGTGAGCCTGCACTTACAGGGAGTACCTGTCCAGGAACTTCACACGCACCAATCACAGTCTTCCAGCTCAGCTTTAGCTACTTCACCGTACTCTAAAAGTCGGGAGCTTCTAGCCTTGTAAGTAAACTCCCAACCTCCTAGCCAATGAGGCTCTGTTTCCGCATGGCCTCTTGTAAAGCTCTGTAAAATTTGGCCTTGCCCAAATCCCTTGGAAAGAGTTCTGCTTATGAGGAACTGTACTACCTCAATCCATGGCTTGCTTCCCCTTGAATAAAGGATATCAATCTTGTAACTAAATCACTTTAGCTTTGCTGTTGGACAGGCAGGGTATATCTCATTTTATTGTGCTAACTTAATTGAGCTTTGCAAATGCATTTTCACAATTTGAAGACTTGGGGCAACCTTCACTGAATAAGTCTATTAGTACTGTTCTTTTTTTCAACTGCATTTGGCACACTTGGTGTCCCTGTGTCATATTTTCCTAATTCTCACAATAGTTCAAACCTTTTCATTATTATTATGTATTATGGTGATCTGTGATCAGTAATCTTTGATGTTCCTATTGAAATTGTTTTGGAACTTTTAGCAATAAGGTCATCATAAGTTAAGGTGTGTACATTGTTTTATAGACATGATGCTATTGCACACTTTATAGACTATGGTATAGTGTAAACATAACTTTCATATTCACTGGGAAACCAAAAAAATTGTGTAACTCATTCAATTGCAATATTGACTCTCCTGCAGGGGTTTGGAACAAAACCTGCCCTCTCTCTGAGGTATAGGCAGTAATGGCAGTGAAGTGTAGTGTGAGGACAGCTCCTGGGGTTCTGGGGTTGGCTCTGAGATGAAAGTGAAGGTTCCTTCGCTGCCTCTTTAACTGCTCTTCAGCATCTCCGGTAAATCTCTCTGAAATCGAGCTCCACCTATTTGCCATTTGGAGATCAAGTTTGTTTGTTCTAACCCTTTTAGATGGAAATTTGGGGTGTGAGCAACTCCAGATATTTTGTGGTGAGACCTAGTCGGCCACAGCATTTGAGTTTCTGCCCAATCTCAGCTGCAGTGTAAGCATCTACAGGAGGTCCAAAAAGATCTCAGGAACACGCTCAGGCAGCCAGAAACAGTAAGTCCGGTTGAACTAAGGAGGATTATTTAAACAAGGGAAAATAATAAGAGCCCCTTATGCAAAAGAGTGGAAAAGGGAATGGAAACCCACTCCAGTATTCTTGCCTAAGAAATCCCGTAGCCAGAGAATCTTGGCAGGCTACAGTCCATCGGGTTCCAAAGAGTCAGACATGACTGATCGACTAACACACACATACACAATGCAAAAGAAAGGCGGAGGCAGCAATTAGGAACTCAGAAAGCTTGAGGTGAGTCCACAGAACAAAATGCTGAGGGACTTGGGGAATGGAATTAAACTATAAATTTGGACTATTTTGACCAAAAGCACATCAAAATCTAAGTAGGCACAAGTCAAACTCTTGAAAGCCATCAGAGCATCTGCCGCTATGAAGACATATGGGCATCTTAGAAACCAAAGCAGCAAAATTGGTGGCCACAGACTAAGCGTTTAAAAGCTGTTGGAGTGCTTACCACCTCTGTCTCAGACTCCTGGACTAAGATAAGTTGGTCAAGGAATGGGTTAGACTAACAGTAGGTCATGTGCCAACCTCACAAAAATGTCCAAATAACCAGGTACACTGTTGAATACCATATAATCCCCAACCTGGAGGCACTTCCCTATTAGGCATTAACTTGGCTCTGAGGAAGGCTTTCTTATCTCTCCTTGCTATTCTTTACAACTCTGCATTCAGATGGGTATATCTTTCCTTTTCTCCTTTGCCTTTCACTTCTCTTCTTTTCACAGCTATTGGTAATGCCTCCTCAGACAGCCATTTTGCCTTTTTGCATTTCTTTTTCTTGGGACTGGTCTTGATCACTGCCTGCTGTACAACGTCAGGAACATCCGTCCATAGTTCTTCAGGCACTCTATCAGATCTAATCCCTTGAATCTATTTCTCACTTCCACTGCATGAACAGCTGACTCATTTGAAAAGACCCTGATGCTGAGAAAGATTGAAGGCAGAAGGAGAAGGGGACGACAGAGAATGAGATGGTGGGATGGCATCACCGACTCAATGGACATGAGTTTGGGTAAATTCTGGGAGTTGGTGATGGACAGGGAGGCCTGGTGTGCTGTGGTCCATGGGGTCGCAAAGAGTCGGACATGACTGAGTGACTGAACTGAACTGAACTGTATATAATCGTAGAATTTGATTTAGGTCATACCTGAATGGTCTGGTGGTTTTCCCTACTTTCTTCAATTTATGTCTGAATTTGGCAATAAGGAGTTCATAATCTGGCCATAGCCTGCACCCAGTCCTGTCTTTGCTGACTGTATAGAGCTTCTCCATCTTTGGCTGCAAAGAATATAATCAATCTGATTTCAGTGTTGACCATCTGGTGATGTCCATGTGTAGAGTCTTCTCTTGTGTTGTTGGAAGAGGGTGTTTCCTATGACCAGTGCATTTTCTTGGCAAAACTCTATTAGCCTTAGCCCTGCTTCATTCTGTACTCCAAGGTCAAACTTGCCTATTACTCCAGATATCACTTGACTTCCTACTTTTGCATTCCAGTCCCCTATAATGAAAAGGACATCTGTTTTGGGTCTTAGTTCTAGAAGGTCTTGTAGATCTTCATAGAACCGTTCAACTTCAGCTTCTTCAGCATAGACTTGGATTACTGTGATATTGAATGGTTTGCCTTGGAAATGAACAGAGATTATTCTGTCGTTTTTGAGATTGCATCCAAATACTGCATTTTGGACTCTTTTGTTGACTATGATGGCTACTCCATTTCTTCTAAAGGATTCTTGCCCATAGTAGTAGATATAATGGTCATCTGAGTTAAATTCACCCATTCCAGTCCATTTTAGTTTGCTGCCTCCTAAAATGTCAGTGTTCTCTCTTGCCATCTCCTGTTTGACCACTTCCAATTTACCTTGATTCATGGACCTAAAATTCCAGGTTTCAATGCAATATTGCTCTTAAGTATCTTCATTATTTGGAAAAGCATAGGTGGCTGTTTGTAATTCATTGTGAAAGGGAGCAGAGTATGTCATCCCAGAATATGCTTCTTTGGCATAAGAATTGTCTTGATCTGGTTATATTTAAGAAACAGCAGACACTGGGAGAGTTCTGAAAACTGAAAAGTTATTCTTTGTAAGGGAAATCTACATCTATAAGGGAGAAATATCAACCTGAGATATGCAGATGACACCACCCTTACGGCAGAAAGTGAAGAACTAAAGAGCCTCCTGATGAAACTGAAAGAAGAGAGTGACACGAATGAGCGACTGAACGGAACTGAAGGGAAATTTCCACTTATAAATGTGTCAGTATGTACCAGGAACAGAAGATAACCCTAAAGCTCAAGAAACTTATCAATGGAGAAGGCACAAACTTAGACCTACATAACAATCTTATTCTTTACTGTACTTTTCTTGATAATCTCCCCAGACTGGCTCCTCAAATTCTGGGAATGGCTAAGATTTCCTGCTCCCAATGCAGGGGACCCAGGTCAATCCCTGGTCAGGGAACTAGATCCCACGAGCTGCAGCTAAGACTTGGTGCGGCCAAATAAATATTTTTTTAATTTTTTTTAAGTAAAAAGGATAGCTTCACTTTAAAATATATATATCTTCAAATAGGAAAGGTATGAATAATTGAAAAATCAGAAAAGCCCTGTGATCGAAAGCATGGACTTTGTAGACAAGCAGAAACAGATCAAAAGCCTCATCCCTTATCAACTATGTAATCTTAGATATGTTAATCTTCCTTTCTAAGCTCCATTGCCTCATTTGTAAAATGCAGATTACTACTTACCTTAGGATGTTGTAAAGATTAAATGAGAAAATCCATAAATCAGACTGTTAATAAATAAAATTCAACTGACTAAATTTTAAATATCTTATTGGCTTTATTCAATAATTTATGAAACTAGCAGATAGGAAAGAGTTCTGAGATGCTGTACAAAATGAAAGACTCTTATAGGCTGGCCAGAGCAAGAACAGGAAGTTGTATTGGTGGGGAGTGGTGTGGGGGACATATTGGCTGTGGCAGGGTTACTTTCCTTTGGGAGATAGTAGGGATCTGCTATCTAGGCAGATTATCTAGAAACTGGTGCTTATTAGGCAATTACTGACTGATCAGTTTAAGATTCCATTTCTGGGAGAGCCTAAACTGCAATAAAATCTCAATTTCATGATGTGGTGTTTAGCACAAGTGACTCCATTTTGGGCTTTTTGTTTTAACGATGTTTAATAGGAATCTGGCACACAGACTTAGTCCTTACCATTATTATTGATATTAAAAGACTAGAAGATGAAAGAAATTGAAAATTACACAAACCAACGGAAAGATATACCATTCTCAGGGACTGGAAGATTCAATTTGCTTAAACAGTTCATACTATCCAAGACAATCTATAATTTCAGTGCAATCCCTATCAATATAGTGATGGCATTTTTCACAAAACTAGAGCAAATAATTCTAAAATTTGAATGGAAATACAAAAGATCCTGAACAGCCAAAACTATCTAGAAAGAAGAACAAAACAGGAGGTATCACATTCCCTGATTTCAAACTTTACTACAAATCTATTGTTGTCAAAACATTATGGTACTGGCACAAAAACAAACACATAAATCAATGAAGCAGAGTAGAGAGCCCAGAAATGAACCTATACTTCGATGGTCAATTAATCTATGACAAAGCAAGCAAGGATATACTATAGGAAAAAGTCTCTTCAATAAACAGTGTTAAGAAAACTGGACATCAGCATGCAAAAGAATCAAACTGGACTACTTTTCACACCATCTACAAAAATAAATACAAGATGGGTTAAAGAATTTTTGCAAGACATGAACCATAAACATTCTAGAATAAAACATAGGCAGTATGCTCTTTGACATTGGTCTTCACAATATTTTTTTTTGGATATGTTTCCTCAGGCAAGAAAAACAAAAGGAAAAATAAACAAATGGGACTACATCAAACTAAAAAGCTTTTGCACAGCAAAGGGAACTATCACCAAAATGAAATGGCTATCTGCAGAATGGGGGGAGATTTTGCAAACAATATAACTGACAAGGGGTTAATATCCAAAGTATGTAAATAACCCATACAACCACACAACAAAAAGCAAAATCAAAAGATAAATCAATTAAAATGGCAGAAGACCTGAATAGACATTTTTCCCAGGAAGACTTACAGATGGTCAGTAGGCACATGAAAAGATGCTCAACATCACTAATCACCAGGGAAAAGCAAATCAAAACCACAATGAAATATCGCCACACATCTATC
>SJYT01007958.1:0-22963 GCA_006410635.1 Cephalophus harveyi
ACTGACCACTGAGGAAGCTTTCTTCTCTCTCCTTGCTGTTCTTTGGAACTCTGCATTCAGATGGTTGTGTCTTTCCTTTTCTCTTTGACTTTGGCTTCTCTTATTTTCTCTGCTATTTGTAAGGCCTCCTCAGACAACCATTTTGTCTTTTTGCATTTCTTTTCTTGGCGATGGTCTTTATCCCTGCCTCCTGTACAATGTCACGAATCTCCATCCATAGTTCATCAGACACTCTGTCTATCAGATCTAATCCCTGGAATCTATTTGTCACTTTCACTGTATAATCATAAGGGTTTTGATTTAGGTCATACCTGAAAGGTCTAGTGGTCTTCCCTACTTTCTTCAATGTAAGTCTGAATTTGGCAATAAGGAGTTCATGATGTGATCCACAGTTAGCTCCCGGTCTTGTTTTTGCTGACTGTATAGAGCTTCTCCATCTTTGGCTGCGAAGAATATAATCTATCTGATTTGCTCTTGACCATCTGGTGATGTCCATGTGTAGAGTCAGCTCTTGTATTGTTGGAAGAGGGTGTTTGCTATGACCAATGCATTCTCTTGGCAAAACTCTGTCAGCCTTTGCCTTGCTTCATTCTGTACCCCAAAGCCAGATTTTCCTGTTACTCCAGGTATCTCTTGACTTCCTACTTTGGCACTCCAGTTTCCTATAATGAAAGAACATCTTTTTCTTTTGGTGTTAGTTCTAGAAGGTCTTGTAGGTCTTCATAGAACCATTCCACTTTAGCTTCTTCAGGATTACTCGTCAAGGCATAGACTTGGATTACCGTGATATTGAATGGTTTGCCTTGGAAATGAACAGAGATCATTCTGTCATTTTTGAAATTGTACCCAAGTACTGCATTTTGGACTCTTTTATTGACTATGATGGTTACTCCATTTCTTCTGAGGGATTCCTGCCCGCAGTAGTAGATATAATGGTCATCTGAATTAAATTTACCTAATCCAGTCCAGTTCACTGATTCCTATACTGTCAACGTTCATTCTTGCCATCTCCTGTTTAACCTCTTCCAATTTGCCTTGATTCATGGACCTGACATTCCGAGTTCCTATCCAATATTGCTCTTTACAGTTGTGACTCCCCTTTCCCAGACAAACCCATGAAGGATGCTTTGAACAACAGAGAGCTGGAAACATTGGGGAGGGTTTCAACAGATGATCAGTGACGAGAGCAAGTGTTCATTTTAGAAACACATGGAGACAGGGTTGGAGTGAGGTAGGATGTGGACGCTCTTGAAGTAGTACAAGAGAGCCGAGTAAAAGGAGAAGTAATGGTCTGTAAGCTGGTATCATACTTTCTCTTAGGGAGGGAGCTGCCTTTGTTCAGAAAAATCCCTTGACAGGTCATCTAGTTGTGAAAAGATAGACTCTCAGAAAAGAGGAGAACAAAAAAATAAAATGCTGAATTTCTCGATGGAATCAGAGAAGCACACGTGAGCCTGTGTTGCTGGAACTGATGGGAATGGGGACGAGAGGCGGGCACGCAGACCCGCACAGGGATTGCAGGGCGCCTGGTGGGGAGCTGGGCAGGGCAACATTCCCGCGGGGGGTATTGTCTGCACGATCCTTAGGGTGAGGATTTCTAAAATGCTCATGGAAGGTGACTGGTTTCTATGATGAAAACACTCCCAATGGCCTTGAATCTTCAATAAAATAAGCCGGTATATACAACAAAGGGAGGGTTTTAGGGAGTGGTGATTGGGGTAGGGGGGATGAGGGAATCTCAGAGAGAGGTTGCTTCCATCAGGCGCCTAACAGCAGTGGTCTCAGAAGCAGGGTCAGAGAAGGCCCTGAACCGCAGAGATCCTGGGAAAGTACGCATCCCACTCCCGATACAAGCACAACTGAAGCTCCCAAAGGCAAATCCCGCGGGGGGTATTGTCTGCGCGATCCTTAGGGTGAGGATTTCTAAAATGCTCATGGAAGGTGACTGGTTTCTATGATGAAAACACTCCCAATGGCCTTGAATCTTCAATAAAATAAGCCGGTATATACAACAAAGGGAGGGTTTTAGGGAGTGGTGATTGGGGTAGGGGGGATGAGGGAATCTCAGAGAGAGGTTGCTTCCATCAGGCGCCTAACAGCAGTGGTCTCAGAAGCAGGGTCAGAGAAGGCCCTGAACCGCAGAGATCCTGGGAAAGTACGCATCCCACTCCCGATACAAGCACAACTGAAGCTCCCAAAGGCAAGCACCGGGCTTTACACACGTCAGAGATTAGGGTATTTGAGACAGAGTGACCTCAGCTAGCCCTTCCGTTCAGTCAGAGCTGAGTTCCCATGGCCAGGAGCAGGGCGACGCTCGGGGACGATGCATCTCTCGTATATATTATCTGATTTAAAGGAATGTTAATATATGCATTGTGCATGTACACTTTGATAAAGGCACAGCAAACTGAGTGTGTCAAAATAAGGTGCTTTGGTCTCCAACCTCTACCATGAAGAGAAAGCAATAGAGTTAGGTCAACGTAGTCAAACCACTCGGAATTCTCTAAGAACATCATTGCACATCTACAAAAGCGAAAATACAGCTGAGGTTACTGCCAGAGAATGTTACTGTGGCAAAACATAATATATAATTAAGAACTACATTTAAAATGGCATCAGCCTCCTCCAGGAGGAAAACTGGACATTTTCACAGGGACTGAATGAAAGCAGAGATGAGGAGTGGGCGAGTCCAGGTAGGCTGGGGCCATCGTGCTTGGAACCACCACTCCCAGTAAGAGCCGTACAGACACACTCAAGTCCCACCGCACGTATCACTTACAAAAGGCAAATCGGGCATGAAACGCCAATTATTTTGCACCTGAGATGCAAAAGCAAGACATATTACAAACAAGTGTATTTTGGGAGATTCTTTCAAAACAGTTAATCACTAACTTTGGCTCATAGTCTGTTGTATGAACTTCAGTACCAAACAAGAGGCAGCTGGAGTTACCATCAACAACAGAAGCCCCACAGAAGAAAGTCAGAGATTTCAGAGAAAGCCTCCTGTACATTTATACTGTAGGAATATGTCTTATAAACAAGGCAGAAAATGTCACTAAAAACTTAAGGCATTATTCTTGGAAATATTCACGTTCACATTGTCTTGTTTTGTGGGTTTTTTTCCTCCAAAATATCTCATGCCCTTTACTGAGACTAACATGGAGAATGATATTCCCTGAATTTCCTTGAATTTGGTATGTAATAAGGATGCAACACCAGTAACAATGTATGTTGGAAAGTAAGCACTGTTTAAATCAATCCTAACAAACTTCATTTCTATAGTTTTCTATGCTGATTTGGTTCCCCCAGAAGCAGACCCTGACGTGAGGATTTAAGTGCAAGTGAAATATTTGGAACATCATCCAGAAACCTCTGCTGAAGGAGAGGGGGAGACAGACGCAAAGGAGGAAAGGGCCTTGACGGGAGCACTGCCAAGGAGGCCGTCGCCGTGGACAGCAGAGCCCACACGGCTGAGACCGTGGGGACCGTGGGGAGCCCGCCTCTCAGTTTCCCCAACTGAGGGGCCGGGGGCTCACGCCGACTCCCCCTGTGTCTGCTGAGAAGGGCCTCTGGGAACACTGACTGCAAACTGCCCCAGACCTGAGCCATCCCTCCTCCGGGGAGCAGACGAGCCCTTTGGGGACAGTTGAGCATGCGTGCCTGGGGTGCTTTGGGAGCTTGTAGAGGTAAATCCTGGGAGGACGTGTGAAGGGCCACCACAGCACGCTTGATGTCACTGGAGCATCACTCATAAATGAATCGGGAGCTGTGGAATGAGAGGGATTTCGAAATAAGAAGAAGTCAAGTCCTTTGTCCAGCTGGTTCTGATACCATCAACCTGGCGTAGGATGCTGTGCTTTTGGGGTGAGCACCTTATGCTCTTTGCGGAAGGGAGAAAAGGAAGAATTGTAAGTGCTCCCGGCTGAGCTCATATGAAATGCGTGCAGTTGTGTCTCATGACATGAGGGAAGGAGAGTGTGAAACGGCAGTGACGTCTGATAGGAAGGGTGACAGAAGTGAGGAGGGGCAGAAACAGCCCATTCGGGGTGTCCGCACCCCAGCCTGGCCCCAGGGCTCTTGCCCCACTTGGTGGTTATAGGAGAAACTGCCCCCCGCAAGAAGGGCGGTCTCTCTGGCAGCACTGTGTGGTCCCGAGGCTGTGAAGACCCCTGGGAGGCCAGCACTTTAGCAGGATAAGTGAGGGCTGGCAGACCTAAGAGCTGGGGACAGGCCCCCAGTGCGAGCACCAGAAGCCCGCGGGAGGGGCACTCGCACCTGCCTCCATGGCCAGAGCAAGGAATCCACCCAGACGGCTTCACAGGTGACATATCACCATCGGAGGAAATTTTAACACGTGCAGGAAATGTTGGTACACATCAGAAATACTGCCAACTACTCTTGGAAATAACTAGAGAAGCCTTGGAGAGGGTGTGGGATTGCACAGGAGCTGAGCAGAGAAATGGGCAGGTATCACCAGGGAGTGAAAACCAGACAAGGTTCAGACATGGGTTGTGGGTTGTGTGGGGATGTCAGATGAACCAGGGTTGGAGAGAAGTTCATGGATGGGAGAAATAGGACATGAGTGAGAAGCTCAGTGAGGCTCTGGAATGGCTATGGGCAAAGATGGAGTCCTTCAAAGATGTTGAACAAGCTTCTAATACTTGTCAGGCATCATTCCACACATTCAGGCTGCATTGCAAAAGAATGTCCTTATTCTTATGGAGCTTAGAGTTTAATGCAGCAAAAGCAAAGAAATAGAGGAAAACAATAGAATGAGAAAGGCTAGAGATCTCCTCAAGAAAATTAGAGATACCAGGAACATTTCATGCAAAGATGGGCTCCATAAAGGACAGAAATGGTATGGACCTAACAGAAGCAGAAGATATTAAGAAGAGGTGGCAAGAATACACAGAACTGTACAAAAAAGATCTTCATGACCCAGATAATCATGATGATGTCATCACTTACCTGGAGCCAGACATCCTGGAATGTGAAGTCAAGTGAGCCTTATGAAACATCACTACAAACAAAGCTAGTAGAGGTGATGGAATTCCAGTTGAGCTATTTCAAATCCTAAAAGATGATGCTATAAAAGTGCTGTGCTCAATGTGCCAGAAAATTTGGAAAACTCAGCAGTGGCCACAGGACTAGAAAAGGTCGGTTTTCATTCCAGTCCCAAAGAAAGGCAATGCCAAAGAATGCTCAAACTACTGCACAATTCCACTCATCTCACACACTAGTAAAGTAATGCTCAAAATTGTCCAAGCCAGGCTTCAACAGTACATGAACCGTGAACTTCCAGATGTTAAAGCTGGATTTAGAAGAGGCAGAGGAACCAGAAATTGTGAACATCTGTTGGATCATCAAAAAAGCAAGAGAGTTCCAGATAAATATTTATTTCTACTTTATTGACTACACCAAAGCCTTTGACTGTGTAGATCACAACAAACTATGGAAAATTCTGAAAGAGATGGGAATACCAGACCACCTGACTTGCCTCCTGAGAAATCTGTGTGCAGGTCAAGAAGCAACAGTTATAACTGGATATGGCACAATAGACTGGTTCCAAATCCAGAAAGGAGAATGTCAAGCTGTATACTGTCACCCTGCTTATTTAACTTCTATGCAGAGTACATCATGAGAAATGCTGGGCTGGAAGAAGCACAAGCTGGAATCAAGATTGCAGGGAGAAATATCAATAACCTCAGATATGCAGATGACACCACCCTTATGGCAGAAAGTGAAGAAGAACTAAAGAGCCTCTTGATGAAAGTGAAAGTGGAGAGTGAAAAAGTTGGCTTAAAGCTCAACATTCAGAAAACTAAGATCATGGCATTTGGACCCATCATTGCATGGGAAATAGATGGGGAAACTGTCAGACTTTATTTTTTGGGCTCCAAAATCACTGCAGATGGTAGCTTCAGCCATGAAATTAAAAGATGCTTCCACTTTGGAAGAAAAGCTATGACCAACCTAGATAGCATATTAAAAAGCAGAGACGTTACTTTGCCAACAAAGGTCCATCTAGTCAAGGCTATGGTTTTTCCTGTGGTCATGTATGGATGTGAGAGTTGGACTATAAAGAAAGCTGAGCGCCGAAGAATTGATGCTTTTGAACTGTGGTGTTGGAGAAGACTCTTGAGAGTCCCTTGGACTACAAGGAGATCAAACCAGTCCATCCTAAAGGAGAACAGTCCTGGGTGTTCATTGGAAGGACTGATGTTGAAGTTGAAGCTCCAATACTTTGACCACCTGATGCGAAGAACTGACTCATTGGAAAAAACCCTGATGCTGGGAAAAATTGAAGGCAGGAGGAGAAGGGGACGACAGAGGATGAGATGGTTGGATGGCTTCACCAACTCCGATGGACATGAGCTTGAGCAAGCCCTGGGAGTTGGTGATGGAGGGAGGCCTGGCATGCTGCAGCCCATGGGGTCACAAGAGTCAGACACGCCTGAGCGACTGCACTGAACTGAGCACTGTGTCTGCATGCTACTGGACAACTTTTTCTACTTTTTAGAAACATCTTTATTGGTTATCATCTTTTAACATGATCGTCTTAAGACCAGGTAATACAGATTTTACCTACAGCAATGTCCAAAGATGACAATTTTTGTGTCAAAATTTCATGCGCCCAGGTCCTCCCAAGTCTGCACTACGCTTGGTAGTTGCCTTCTTTGTAATGCCATGCGATACCCTGGCCACAGTGACTCAAAGGGGAGTCTGCTCAGGAGCGTCTGATAAATGAGCTTCCGATAAATGAACTTCCTTCCTGACAAAAAGACAGTTAAGGAGAAACGTCCTCTTTTCTGTCTCCCCATGGGATTGTATGAGAACATGGGGTCCAGGACAACAGAGACCAAATTACCTCTATGAGGAAACAGAGAGGAAATGCCAACAGCCCGTGGCTGGAGCGTGGACAGACAGGAAGAGCCACGTCATCAGTATCATCTTTGAGCCACTGATTTAGTAAATCCTGGAGTTGCTCCTGTTTTTGAGCATATAAATTCTCCTCATTGTTTAATCCACTTTTAATGGCATATTGTTACTTGCAGCCAAAAGCACGTTATCTGATGGACTCGGTGAGTTTACCAAAGAGTCAATCATCCTTCAAACATTGGTACCAAATGTTCAAAACTGCCAGGGCGCATATCACTGAAAGCAGCAATGCTGCTTCTTGACCCACAGTAAATCTGTGCGTGTCCAAGTATTCCTTAGACTAATTTTACCTGCTCTATTCTCATTCCTCTTGAAATACAAACCTTATAGTTTTCTCCCATGAGCTAAAAAAGCATAGATTGGATACTAAATATGCCGATTGATTTATTTTTAATAATGCAGAAAAATAAAAGTAATTGACGCCCAAACACTTCACTAGACAGCTAGCAGAATTCCCTGTGGGGAACTGTCCTTTGTAGCAATTTATCTACCACAGGGCACATCATCCTTTGTCACACACTCTTAAGGTGCAGAGAACACCCTTTCCATGTGTCTGCCATGCCTCTCCTCCAACAGGATTGCCCCACCAACAACTTCCTCCAGGGGGAGGTGGGAAATCTGCCAGAGTCACTTAATGTGGGAAGCACTACAAGGCAGTAAGCAAACTTCAACTATACCCTGACCAAACTTCTTTTACAGTGTCTACTTCCCCGTAAATAAAAACAGATGCATGCTTAACACCCTCCTTGGAAAGGTATGTTTAAAAAATGAGTCAGTTTCTCTCACTGTCAGATTTCACTGTTATCTTGTGAAGACCTTTCAAGACTTTTCCCATATAGACTATGTCAGGAGAAATCTTGAAATATATCACCCGATCTGAATTGCAGATGACAAATGGCCTGGCTTTCCCATCATTCCAATGTTGTCAATTTGGCCTTCCTCCTCCCTGACTCAGGACAGACAGTGGGACTCCAGACTCAGGCCTGCATTAAGTATCACGTCCAGTAAATGAATTTATTTCCTTTACCAATATCTTTGCATCAGGGAGACTCGGGGGGGAACACTGGCTTGGAAGAACATTCCTGGTAACTGCAGATATTTCCATTTCCTTCCTGTAGTCCCAGTAAAGATGAAATTTAAAAAGGGAAGAAAGAGACAATGAAGACAGAAGGAATGTAGCTTGGTCTGGTTTAGAATTCTCCTCCACATTTCACACAAATTCACTGGATGGTAGAAATCCAGCACTTAAATGAGCGGGACAATGTGGAGCCAGCGACCCTCCACCTGCACCCCTCTCCCAGCACCAGGAAGCTCTCGGGTGACACCCAGGGAGGGGTCCCTGATGCTGCGTGCCAGCCCCTCGATGCAATTTACTGCCTTCCCGAAAGCTTCCCTCCTCGATGTGGAGATCGCACCTCCTCACCTTCCTCCTCCAGGAGCTTTGTTAACTTGCTGGATTTGCTTTCCCCCGCTTAGTTCATCAGAAACACGCTGCGGCGTCGGAGCACCTCGCGGTAGAGCAGAGGCGGCCGGGAGCACCTGGGGACTGCTGCGGGCTGGACGCCGGGCCCGTCACTTACCACCCCCTCACCACCCTCCCCTCTGTCACGTCGCCACCTGTGCTCCGCATGTTCCCGAGATTCCTTGGGAAACAAACGCAGCGAGAGGCATTCAGGAGGCTCTCTGATTCCTGCACAGTGACAAGTCCTCCCTTCCATCCCTGCCTTTCAATGTGCTAATTGTAAATGCAGATACAGAGAAATGCCTCCCGAAAGCACAGGCTTGAAACTCAACCCAGACGAAGGTGCAGCAGCTGCCAGAATGCCAACACCCAGATTTCAGTCCGAGGCACGCCTTGGAGGTGACGGCAGGCTCCCAGTTCCCCTTGTCTTCGGGGGCAGAATTGGCCCCAGCGGGAGACCACCACTGAGTCTGAGGGCCCAGCCATGTGAGGTTTCTCAACCTCTTGCAAGTATTAAAACACCTGTGCTGACTGACCTCCTCCAGGATAAAGTGGTCCTGGATCTCTGAAATGACTCATTTCTTAACAAGGCGGCTTTATTGATTGTGTCTCTCCGTCAGCAGGAGAACAGGGAGGAAAAGCAGGTTCGGAACGTCTTGAAGTTCTTTCTCACCTGCGTTGCAAGGCATGATACATCTGCTTTGAAACTCTTCTTCTCCTGCAATGCTAGTAAAAACCAACCCAGATTTAAATGGCACTAAAAAGGCAACCGTAGGCAGCCCGCGGATGAGAAGGTGCTGTCTATTTGGATTGAGAGCTGAATGGAAAGAGCATTTCTTCCTAACATCAGATGCTTTGGGGAAAGATAATCCAGGGAGGAACCATGCAGGAATGACAGAAACGCAGCTTTAAGGGAATCAACTTCCTCCTGCTTTTCAAGATGTGCCGAGCGCCCGTGTCATATGCTTAGTTTATTTTAAAGCAGCTGGTCACTTAAATCGAAAATCACACAGATGGATGAAAAGTTCTCCCGGGATTAGGAAATGTCTCTTAAAGACCCACGGCCACATGGGCCGTCAGCGAGGCTGGGGCTTCAGCCGCTCTGCCCACAAGCCCGCAGACTCCTACTGTCCAGGTAGAAGTCTGGCTGGAAGTGGGTTTGATTCCTTCAAATGCAATTCCTTCTTCAGCGAGGGTCTCTTTCCTAAGCAGCAGGGCTCGGTTCAGGCATGGGCATGTTATACAGGAGCTGATGCAAAAAACACTCCAGGTTCTAAGGAAACCCAGGTCTTGCTTAATCTCTGAAATTTCCCGAAGCCTTGAAAGAGCCCTGGACCAGCATCACCCCAGGGCTCTCTCTGCCAGGACTGGGGGAGGGTTCTGAGACCAGTGATAGCTGCACTCACACCTGAAATTCCTCAGCATCCCTAGACTTAGGATCAAACCCGACCAAGCCAGATAGATCCATCAGTGCAACCCCCGACTCGCTGCTACACCAGCACAATCTAGAAACACACAATGGCTGCCACGGACACGGCGGAGATCCGCTCTCAAGCGACCTCTCACCTTTCATCGGTGCTCACGTGCTCCAAGAGCTGGGCTAAGGCATCTTATATAAAATATCTTACCATTCCTCACAGCGAGCAGGCCCAGAATCTACTCTTGGTTCTCCCACTTTATAAATGAAGAAGCTGAAATACAGGGTGTGGAGGTGACCCTCGCACAGCCACAGAGCTGGTAAATACTAGAGCAGAAGTGGTCCCACACAGCCCAACTCCAAAGACTTTACTATTTTAATTACTACACGATTCACTCAAACGCACACACACACATACGCACACACATTAAACTCTGTTTAACTTGCTGAATAGTATTAGTAATGTAAAGGAGAATAACAGTGAGAGAGTATGAGAATCTTTTCTTTCTTGGATTAAAATATTTGCAATAATACTATCTTGGCAGAGCTGGGGGATGGGGTTGGTCTCTCATTGCTATTGAGGGTATAATATAGGAACAAATTTTCTGAAAGGCAAATGGCAATAATATCAAATGCTTGGGGATTTTACCTACTACTCCAAATCATCAAATTTATTTCCAAGGATTTATCTTAAGGCAGCAATCCAGACAAATGGGAAAAGATGAGTACACGGTGATTTCATCACTGCACTGTTTGCAATGGAATGAGAAATGACCAGAGTGCTCAGTAACAGGGAGCTGGCTAAACAGACTGCGGTATGTCCATCGATCGGAACACTTGCAGCTACTCACAACTGTGATTTCAATATATATTAAAAAAGTGAAAATCACCCAGTCATGTCCGACTCTTTGCGACCCCATGAACTATACAGTCCATGGAATTCTCCAGGCCAGCATACTGGAGTGGGTAGCCTTTTCCTTCTCTAGGGGATCTTCCCAACCTAAGGATCGAACCAGGTCTCCCACATTGCAGGCAGATTCTTTACCAGCTGAGCCACCAGTTCAGTTCAGTCACTCAGTCATGTCCGACTCTTTGCGACCCCATGAATCGCAGCACGCCAGGCCTCCCTGTTCATCACCATCTCTCGGAGTTCACTCAGACTCACATCCATTGAGTCAGTGATGCCATCCAGCCATCTCATCCTCGGTCGTCCCCTTCTCCTCCTGCCCCCAATCCCTCCCAGCATCAGAGTCTTTTCCAATGAGTCAACTCTTCGCATGAGGCGGCCAAAGTACTGGAGTTTCAGCTTTAGCATCATTCCTTCCAAAGAAATCCCAGAGCTGATCTCCTTCAGAATGGACTGGTTGGATCTCCTTGCAGTCCAAGGGACTCTCAAGAGTCTTCTCCAACACCATGGTTCAAAAGCATCAATTCTTCGGTGCAGGGAAAATATGTATTAAGTGATGAGAAAATATGTTGGAGGTACACTATTAATAGATACAAAGCCATACTCATAACTATCTCCATTTTTTAAAAAAATTTACAAATATTCTGGGATCTTTAATGAAAAGCATTTCTTATCCCTATTATTTTAACTCTGATTAGAATGGCTTCCCTTTCCAGCATTCTTGCCTGGGAAATCCCATGGACAGAGGAGCCTGGGAGGCTGTAGTTCATGGAGTCTCAAAGAGTCAGACATGACAGAATGACTAAGTGTGTATCTTTGGCTGTGGAATTGCATGCGAGTCTTTATTTTTTATTTTCTCTGGATTAATAATGTGTGTGTGTGTTTTGTAATCAAAAATTTTTAGGGGACTTCTCTGGGAGTCCAGTGCTTAAGACTCTCTGCATCCACTGCAGGGGGCGTCAGTTTGATCCCTTCAGGGAACTAAGATACTACCGATGATAAGATTAAGTTAGTAAATTGCTTATAGAGACTGACAAATCTCAACTGTATTGTTTAGGCAGATAAAGATGTTAAATCGATTATGAAATGTCAACATTTTCTTATTCCGGATAAGACAGAACTAAAAGCAGCAAATCCCTGGTGAATTCGAAGTTACCCTTTAATAATGACCCTTTCACTCTCTTGGGTTCCAAGCTGCTCTAGAGCCGAGTGGATGAGTTCCCGTTACCCGGGGGACAGGCATGACATCCACAACCGATGGGATCCAAGCGGCGGGCATTTCCACCGGACAAAGCGACGACCTCTGACCTCGGCAAGGGTGGTGGTCACAGCCTGGCTAACGTCCATGTGTGGACGACCTTCTGTCCTGTGGTCTCTGCAGAGAAGACAAGTCAGAGGCACAGCCGCACACGACTCAGATTATCTCCAAACTGCGATGCTGAAAGTCCAGCACTGCCCAGAATGCTTCGGGACTCAGCTCTTCCCGTTGCACACCATACTCACAAACGAGAGGGTGCTCACCGTGACTCCGGCCCACCTTCTGCCTCTTTCTTCAGCCGCTCGTGCAAGGCCCTCCCGGGTCAGAACACAGAGCTCCTGGGCCCAGGGACACAGGTCTGTGCTTTCAGGGTGTCAAGCAGCCTGGCTCTTCTTAAGCTCAGGCTCCAAGTCCCGTCACTCTTCTTTAAAAAAAATGTCATTTGGCCAGAGGGTGCCCCCCACCCCCAGAAAAAATGAGTCAGCTAAATTTTTTGCCAGTGTAGCCAAAGATTAAAGCACATGCTCAATAAAAGGTAGGCTGCAGATGCTGTGTTAAATGCAAAAACAAGTGGCTGTAAACCATCCCGCAGCCCACACACTTTTGCTGTTTGTTTATTGCTCCATCCAACAAACGTGCTAACTGATAGTCAAAGGCACACTCTGACAAGACTGAATATGCTGACAATATGAGAGCCCAAGTGAGTAATTGTTTCCACCACTTACAATAGGATTAAGCATTTATCAGATGAGGAAAGTGCTGCCGTTCAACGGGACCAGGGGCGACAGTCCAAATATAAACCATGGGCAGCATGTGTCTCGATCTGATAGACATCCCCACCTATTTTCTTGGTTTTACATCAATTTTATCTCTATAGAAATCACAGGATTCTGTTTTTAAACACCAGACAGATATATTTACATTCATTTGGGTACAAATAACTATACGTGTATATGTGAACTCTGTGTATTTGAGTGTCCATACAAATACATACCATGCTGCTGCTGCTGCTAAGTTGCTTCAGTCGTGTCTGACTCTGTGCAACCCCATAGACAGCAGCCCACCAGGCTCCCCCGTCCATGGGATTCTCCAGGCAAGCACACTGGAGTGGGTTGCCATTTCCTTCTCCAGTGCATGAAAGTGAAAAGTGAAAGTGAAGTCGCTCAGTCGTGTCTGATTCTTTGAGACCACATGGACTGCAGCCCACCAGGCTCCTCCGCCCATGGGATTTTCCAGGCAAGACTACTGGAGTGGGGTGCCATTGCCTTCTCCGGATACATACCATAGTGTGCTGTAATTCACACCGAAGTTATTTTGCATAGCAAACCATATTTTAATCACTTTGATAAAAATATTTAGTGAGCACATTGTATGTGCAAAATCTAAGGGCTAGCAAGGGATTCAAAAGTGAATAATAAATTCAATATGTTCTCAAGAAGCTTACTACTTTTCAGTTAGTTAGAAAGACGAGTAAACAAACAACTATTAGGTAAACATAATCAAGCGACAATAGTGATGTGAGGAAAGCATTATTGGTATTTCAAAAATTATGTATAAATATACACATAAAGATGGGTATAGATTAGGGGTTGTCAATCTTTTTCCATAAAGAGCCAGAGAGTAAGTAAATTAAGTTTTGTATGCCGTAATCAATGTTGTCACTACTGGACTCTGCCATTGTAGCCAAAAGTGTCCATCGGTTCAGTTCAGTTCAGTTGCTCAGTCGTGTCCGATTCTTTGCGACCCCGTGAACCGCAGCACGCCAGGCCTCCCTGTCCATCACCAGTTCCCGGAGTTCACTCAGACTCATGTCCATTGAGTCAGTGATGCCATCCAACCATCTCATCCTCTGCTGCCCCTTCTCCTCCTGCCCTCAATCTTTCCCAGCATCAGGGCCTTTTCCATTGAGTCAGCTCTTCACATCAGGTGGCCAAAGTATTGAAGTTTCAGCTTCAACATCAGTCCTTTTGATGACTTTGAACTGTGATGTTGGAGAAGACTCTTGAGAGTCCCTTGGACTGCAAGGAGATCCAACCAGTCCATCCTAAAGGAGATCAGTCCTGAGTATTCATTGGAAGGACTGATGTTGAAGCTGAAATGCCAATGCTTTGGCCGCCTGATGCAAAGAGCTGACTCACTGGAAAAGACCCTGATTCTGAAAAAGTGTCCACAGACAACATGCAAATCAGTGGGTGTGGCTGTTTTCCAATAAGATTTTATGGACACTGAAATTTGAATTTTGTAGTACTTATCACATTCTTGCAAAATATTATTTTTCTTTTCATTGCTTTTTTCAGCCTTTTTGAAATGTTAACAACCATCCTTAACTCACGTGCTATGAAAACAAGAGGTGCACCAGCTTTGACTTGTGGGCTATGGTTTTCTGGTTCCCAATGTAGAAAGAGACAAAGTTAAGAAGTGGAGATCACAACCAGCTGGGGTATAAAAGAGAGAACTCAGGAAAAAGCTTCATGGAGAACACAGCTTTCAAGGTGAATGATGAATAAGGAGGATGTTTGGAAGAGATGATAGTGATGACAAAATCTCAGCCTCTGTGCCCCAGGTGCCAAATCAAATCTTGGAGACAGAGTTTTGGGTAAAGCAGAAAAGAATAGCTTTATTGCTTTGCCAGACAGAGAGGGCCACAGTGGACACAGGCCTTCAAAACTGTGTTCCAACCCAGGGGGGTTTGGTTATCAGTCTTATAGCAGTGATTCGAGGGCATGGTTGCTGATAAGGATCAGGGTGTGCGCTGGCTCTGCACTCCTTTCCTCTGGCCTCAGGTGGTCTCTTGATGAAATTCTGCTGTTCTGGAGGCTATCAAACCATGGCCTCCTCTCTGAAATGAAGAATGCTTTGTAAAATAGTTCAGTTCAGTTCAGTCCCTCAGTCATGTCTGACTCTTTGCGACCCCATTGACTGAAGCACGCCAGGCCTCCCTGTCCATCACCAACTCCCAGAGCTTACTCAAACCCATGTCCATTGAGTCGGTGATGCCATCCAACCATCTCATCCTCTGTTGTCCCCTTCTCATCTGCCCTCAATCTTTCCCAGCATCAGGGTCTTTTCCAATGAGTCAGCTCTTCACATCAGGTGGCCAAAGTATTGGAGTTTCAGCTTCAACATCAGTCCTTCCAATGAACACCCAGGACTGATCTCCTTTAGGATGGACTGGTTGGATCTCCTTGCAGTCCAAGGGACTCTCAAGAGTCTTCTCTAACACCACACTTCAAAAGCATCAGTTCTTCAGCACTCAGCTTTCTTTATGGTCCACCTCTCACATCCATACGTGACTACTGGAAAAACCATAGCCTTGACTGGACGGACCTTTGTTGGTAAAGGGATGTCAAGTGGTTAGCATCTTTCATTTTGGGTGGAGTTGGGGCACGGGTTAGTCCCACAGAGGAGCTCCGTCAGCGGGGAGCCCAGAGCAAGGAGCCTGCCCCGAGGCCGCGCTGTGGTTTCTTGGCTTCTCCTCCCTGACTTCTGCGCGCCCTCCCCTCACTGATCAGCAACTGCTTGCATCTGCTGCTTGGAACTCAGGGAAGGCTGTGGAGGCCAAAGCTGTTTCTTACTAACTGGAAACGGCGAGCACAGAAAGGCTTCCATGCCCAGAAGTCTCACAGGTTCTGCTCAGTTTCAGCAACAGGATGGGAAAGAAAAAGGAAGTGAGGTGAAGAATGCCAGGCTGAAGAGTTTGGTGGTGGCATAGAGGAATTCATGGCCAAGGGACAGGCTTTGAAGAGTCAAGGAAATATTTTAAATCAGGGGAAAATTATCCCAGCTGGTACCTGGAAAGTAGAAGGAGGGAGGTTTATTGAGGTTTGCAACCATCCAGCTGAGTTATCATGAGAGACTTGACTTTCCAAAGGGTCCGTGGGACTGAGAATGGGAGGAAGGTTTCAGGGACAGTGGAGAAGCTGTGGAGAGACCCCACGGCAGAAGGCCTATGGCCCATGAGAGAAGGGATGGAAGCCAACCTGACTGTGGCTCTCATGGGGACCTGCAAATGTGACGGCAGAGACAAGGGGACAAAAGAGTCATTATTTAGGGAGATTACCGGAAGGACAATGACCATCTCAGGGCACGTGAAGGCGAGCACCCAAAGGAGCTGACGGTTCCCTAATTCTAAAACAGTCTCCACACACAGCCTGTCTTCTCTAGCTGCAGATCATCCATATCCTACCATGAACAGCTGAGATGACTTCAAATCGGTATGGAGGATTACCTCCCAGCGACACCTTTTCAAGTACTGTGAAAATCCGAGCTCAGATAGCTGTCGTTCATCCTCCACATCTTGGCAGAAAACCAGTTAAGAACCACTGCTACCGACGGCTTCCAAACTCAAAAGTCTCAGGTCTCCTGTTCGCCAAAACCTCTGCAACACTGAAGGCTGAACGTTGCCTTTGCCTTATTTATCTCCATGTAAACCAGGAGCCTGGACCTCAGAGAGGTGTGTGGGCCTCACGTGCAGTCTGAGAACCCTCGGCCCACGAGTGATGCCGCCGCCGGGGCGCTCTGCAAGGAGGACAGGGCTCTGGCCTGTGCTGTCCAGTATGCCAGCCACCAGCCCGCGTGGTTAGCGAATGCTTGGGATGTGTCTAGGGTGACCCAGGAACTAAGGTGTAAATCCACTTTATCCCAAGTCACCTTTGTGGCTAAGTGGCTACCTTGGAGGACCGGGCAGGTATGGGTGATAATCGCAGCTGGGGAGTGAGTGCGGCAGTCCAGGGAGTCACATGAACATACCCAGAATCCCAGAGCGAGGTGGCATTTGGGGCTGCAGGAGGCAGAAGAGCCGTAAAGAGGGGCACAAAATGAAGGCCTTGGGAAAATCCCCCCCAAATTGCCTAGGCTAAGGAGCAAAGGAGATTTAGGAGGGAAGACTGGTCACCAGTTTCAGCAGAGGTGTAACAGACATGAGGAAAGACAGACATCTTCGCAGAAAGTGGATGTTAGCTGATCACTAGGGACCGCTGATACCTGCGGGAGTGTGACCTGGGCACAGTCAGACTGCAGCGGGTTTAGGAATGACCTGGCGGGGGCTTGGGCTCGGCAGATGCAGACTGTTATCTATAGGATGATTAACAGCAAGGCCGTAGCGTCAGCACAGGGACCTCTAGGTCAATATCCGCCATAAACTACAATGGAAAAGAATAGGAAAGAGAACGCATGTGTACGCATAACTGGATCACTTCACTGTACAGCAGAAATTAACGCAGCGTTGTAAATCAACTACACTTCAATTTTTAAGAGTTTTTTTTTTTTTTTTTTTAAGAAGAAAGAAAGACATCCCAAGCACCCTCAGTCCGCTTTTGTCTTCAGACAGGTACTTGCTTATCCTGCCCCCAAAGGCTGCTTATTCATTTTCTTCCTGCAGAGCCCTGGGGAGAAAGACGTGACATTCTTCCTCGTGCGTTTGCTTCCACAGCTCATCCAGATGTTGCTTCTCCTGAACAGAGACCTGAACATTCGTGGCAAAATGCACCAACCCTCCGTGCTGGAACGCTGTTCCAATGTGGACTATATCTGAATAAACTCGTCTGGGTCACTAAGTTCTTCCCAACAAATGTTTTAACATCTTCCCATTTCTTTCTCCCATTTGTTCAATTCATTTCAAAAATAATAATCATTGTTCTTTGCCCTTTTGTCCAGCTTGTTACTGTCTTGTATTTTTTTTTAATTAGAGAAATTTAGTGCAACCTGTTATGCGTCTGATTCTAAATGTCGACAGTAAAGCTCTCCAGACTCATGATTTCCATGACAAATGTAACTCCAGCTCATTGCCGAGTCACAGAGGCACAAGCATTAGCATTTTATGCTATATGACAAAATACTGCACCTTTGGAAAGAGCCGGAATTGATGTTACTATGACAACTCCAAATTTCTGACTTTGGCATGTAAAATTTCAAGGGTACAGTAGTGTTACAACACAAGAGTGTTTATAAAATTTTGTCTGAACGCTAAGATCTTTATTACAAGTCTTCACTGAGAGCCGAAGGAAGTGTCCCTCCACTTACAATACACATCAGCGAAAGAGATGGGAGGATATATGTGGCTGCAAAATATTATGAAATCAATTAAAATCTTATTTCTTTTTGTAGCGGCTACACTTATAAACACATACATACAGTATGCAGCCCTGGATACAAATACAAATAAAACATAAAGAGAAAACATATAAAACCTCATAAATATACAGTATCCTGCCTTATCAATATTCATTTATGCATATCTCTGCACTCACGCATTAATAAAAGCACATATATTGGATTTGAATGTGTGAGGGATGGGTAGAGAAGCTGTAATCAAGATATTCAAGCTCTTCTCTTCATGGAGAAGGATTACATTATCTCTCTCAGCCTATTATGTCTTCTGAAATTTCCAAATGTATGTTTTGGCCTCTTCAACTTTAGTCTTTTGCATTTAAGTAATGAGACAGTTAAGTACAATAAATGGATCACTCAAGGGCATTACAAAGAATGTTTTGATCTATTTAAAGCCTTTAGCTTCAGAGCAAAGGCCTGGTTTACTGTGACCTTAGTGAATTCAAACTGTTTTGTTTCACTAACAAGTGAAGCATATATTTCAATAGAGTTAATGTATGACTAGCTTCTTAAAAAGACTCCATTTCAGGGGGCTGGGAGGTGAGGGGAGCTTATTTCTAAACCCCCGCCCCAGATGTTTTTAAGAAAGCGTCTCACACACTGCTGTACATAGAACAGGTAAATAGCAAGGACCTGTTGTAGCGTGGGGAACTATACTCAGTACTGGGTAATAACCTACAAGGGAAAATAATCTGAGAAAGAGTAGATAGATATACACCTACCTATACAGATAGTCAGTCAGTCGTGTGTTGACTTTCTGCGACCCCATGGCCTGTAGCCTGCCAGGTTCCTCTGTCCATGGGATTCTCCAGGCGAAAATACTGGAGTGGGTTGCCATGCCCTCCTCCAGGGTATGTATATATATGTATATAGAAGAATTGCTTTACTATATATATAAAGGAATCACTTTAAACTAATACAACATTGTAAATTAATTACATTTCAATTGAAATAAAAGCATAATGTCAGTCGATGAAAACTTGAGAAGTATATGGTCTTGCAACTCTATTTCATTTCTGTTAGTAATTAGTGGGGAGAAGGCAATGGCACCCCACTCCAGTACTCTTGCCTGGAAAATCCCATGGACGGAGGAGCCTGGTGGGCTGCAGTCCATGGGGTCGCTGAGTCGGACACGACTGAGTGACTTCACTTTCACTTCTCACTTTCACGCATTGGAGAAGGAAATGGCAACCCACTCCAGTGTTCTTGCCTGGAGAATCCCAGGGACGGGGGAGCCTGGTGGGCTACCGTCTATGGGGTCGCACAGAGTCGGACACGACTGAAGTGACTTAGCAGCAGTAATTAGTGGTACAAATATAGTTTTCTTCAAAAACTCAAAGCCCTGACGCTCTTTTGGAGAGATCTGTGCTTTTTCTCAGCTGAGCCTTTCCGGTTTCCCCATGGGACCCAGGGTTCGGGACCCTTCTGTCTTTTTACTGGGTGACTGTCAACGTTTAGGCCACGCCCAGCTCTGAGAGGAGATTCTGAACTGTTTCCTAGGCCTTCCTGCCCCTTAGGCGCCATTCTCTCCTATAGCCTGTCAGTCCTTTGGCAACTGTGAATAAAGCACCAGCGTCCTTACCAAAGATCAGTTGTTTTATGGAACCAGGATGGATAATTAGCAAATTAATTCATTAGAGTTATTCTCCTAATATTGAACCAATCATCTGTATAAGCAAGATGTCCTTCGTTTATAAAAAAATATTTGTGCCTATGAGTGAATAATCATGAGCCTATTTTTCTAGAAAGAGTTTAAAAAGACATTGTTTTGTGTTCTTACCGAAAACAACTAGAAGCTTGTAACAGGGGCCAGAGGCAGCTGAGGGCACCAGGAGTCAGGAGGTGCAACAGCTCAGACGTGGAGCCTCGGTCTCATAATAGCTCATGTTTACTGAGCTCTTACTGAAAGCAAGGTGCTGGCTATAGAACCTTCCAGCTGCATGCTGTAACCCTCACAAAAACCCCATGAGGACAAGGCAGTGATACAGCAGGGGGAGTGACTTGTTCAGGTTCATGCAGCCAGAAAGCAATGAGAGAGGATTAGAATCCAGGCAGCCTGGCTCCAGACCACACGCGACTGTTTTCTTGACTTAATTTTATCAGACCTCTTAAGGAGAGAGGTCTCCTCTTAAGGAGAGTCAGTGTTTGGGGCATAGAGCTCTGGACCCTCCTGATGCAACCCTGTTACCATCTGAGGATGTGATGGGTCTTCCTATGAGTGGAAGCTGCAAAGCAGTTCTTCTCTGTTCAGACAATTTTGCCCCTAGCATGGCTGATATTGAAATATGTCCCCTGTGTCCCTTACGTCAGTGACAGAAGGAAAGGCCAAACTTACACCTTAGTGGTAAAATTTTCTCTTTACAATTGCATAGATTTTTTTCTTTTTATTAAAATAATAATCTTTTATTACAGAAAATATTTTAAAAACAAAACCAACACTCTTAATAGTTACACCCTCTTCATGGCCACTCCTGATAGTAACGGCACAGACACTAGCCCTTTAACGTATTCTCCATTCATATTGTTCATATGTTTCAATCCTAAAGGAAATCAACACAATCTTTTATTACAGAAAATATTTTAAAAACAAAACCAACACTCTTAATAGTTACACCCTCTTCATGACCACTCCTGATAGTAACGCCACAGACACTAGCCCTTTGACGTATTCTCCATTCATATTGTTCATATGTTTCAATCCTAAAGGAAATCAACACTGAATATTCACTGGAAAGACTGATGCTAAATACAAAGCTCCAATACTTTGGCCACCTGATGCGAAGAGACAAAGCATTGGAAAAGACTGTGATGCCAGGAAAGATTGAAGGCTGGAGGAGAAGGGGGCAATAGAGGATGAAATGGTTGAACAGTGTCTCCAACTCAATGAACACAAGTCTGAGCAAACTCCTGGGACTGTGAAGGACAGGGAAACGTGGCACGCTGCAGTCCATGGGGTCACAAAGAGTCAGACACACCTGAGCTACTGAACAACACCCATGACGTTTCATATGCATCTTACTTATTTCACTTTAGATCATAAGCCTCATGCCTCTTATTTATTACCAAGTCAATGGCTTTATGATATTTCATTGTGTGTAATATCTAATGTGTTTACAATTAAACATTTGTGTTTTCCTTCTTTTCTTTTTTTACTATTATAGATAATACTGAAATGAACATCTGTGTGTGTTTCAGATTATTTCTAACATGAATAAGCTAGACTTTTAGACATGGGATTACTATGTCAATGACATAATCCTTTACAAGGCTCTTTCTGGTAGTTCCTGTCAAATTGCTTAGAATCTACTACGGAATACTCTCTAGAACCCTGAAGCATTTAGTAAAACAACTGCTGTTTGAGGAGATTAAGTTAAGGTATGTGCCAGTCCTGATAGCAAAGTAAAGCCTCAGAAAGCTCCATGTTTGAAACTCATTAACATCAGCTTCTCAGAATTGCCTTCCCAAAGTCAGACATCAGGAGGGGGCCCTTGGCTTTCACTGAGGACCATCCAGGCCACAACCATGTGGATAAAGCCACTGCTGGAAACTGTCTCCAGTGTTGGCCCTGATCCCTTCCAAGGAGTGAAGGCTCCTTCACTCAGGTCCCTGGCTGGCCCCTCACAGTTGGCCCTGATCCCTTCCCCAGGAGTGAAGGCTCCTTCACTCAGGTCCTTGGCTGGCCCCTCACAGTTGGTCCAGACTCCAGTGTTGTCTCCGGTGTTGGTCCTGATCCCTTCAACAGGAGTGAATAAACTTTTTCTTCCTTGATTCACTGGTACACAACTGTTTTTTTCCTTTAGAGAAAAAAAAAAAGCATAGTTCCATTTCTGCCTGGAGAGTCAGGAACCCTAAAACTTCAGCAAATACCCTACAGTGACCGACAACTACCAACTTTTCAGGAGCAAAGGACTCTGCCCACCCTCCTGCCCCAGTATGGCACTCCAATCACATCTTCTATTATTGCTGCAAATGCTCTGCCCTGGACAATTGAAGCCCCACTTCTTGATGACTCTTCCACTGTCCTCAGCATGCTCATTACGTGCACAGTTCCCTTATTGCAACACCTCATTTGAATCGCACATGTGAGTCTATGTTCTTACTTGCCTTTTATGTCCAATTTGGTGACTGGGTCATAGGCCCCCAGAGAGTGTCTCTCCTGTCCTCATCCAGGAGGGATTCTTAGAGGAGAGGATCTTAGAGTTCAGGCTTATGTAGTGATCTCCATGGAATCTGTTGTGTATTCCCCCGAGAAATACAGTGGAGTGAGAAGAATCCATTATTGCCCCTTATAATGTTTCAGGACTTAAAATCCTTTTATATCATTGTAACCTCTAATAAAGGCAGAGTCACTTAAGCTTGGAAGTCATTCTCCTGCACAATAGAGACATGAACTGCTGAATGGATCTGTTTTCATTGCTGGTCCTACAGCTTAGGGTAAGTTCTCAGGGAAGAGTCTCCTGAGTGGTCAGCAGAACAGACATGTTGACTCAGTACCCATTATTTGTACCAAACCTGTCTCTAAGAAAAGGGGATGTTTCTGAAAACTCTCTTTCAGTTTGGTTCAGTTCAGTTCAGTCGCTCAGTCATGTCTGACTCTTTGTGACCCCATGAATCGCAGCACACCAGGCCTCCCTGTCCATCATCATCTCCCAGAGCTCACTCAGACTCAGGTCCATTGAGTCCGTGATGCCATCCAGCCATCTCATCCTCGGTCGTCCCCTTCTCCTCCTGCCCTCAATCCCTCCCAGCATCAGAGTCTTTTCCAATGAGTCAACTCTTCGCATGAGGTGGCCAAAGTACTGGAGTTTCAGCTTTAGCATCATTCCTTCCAAAGAAATCCCAGGGTTGATCTCCTTCAGAATGGACTGGTTG
>SJYT01007958.1:25583-91822 GCA_006410635.1 Cephalophus harveyi
GACTCTTTTGTTGACCATGATGGCTACTCCATTTCTTCTGAGGGATTCCTGCCCACAGTAGTAGATATAATGGTCATCTGAGTTAAATTCACCCATTCCAGTCCATTTTAGTTCGCTGATTCCTAGAATATCGACGTTCACTCTTGCCATCTCTTGTTTGACCACTTCCAATTTGCCTTGATTCATGGACCTGACATTCCAGGTTCCTATGCAGTATTGCTCTTTACAGCATTGGACCTTGCTTCTATCACCAGTCACATCCACAACTGGGTATTGTTTTTGCTTTGGCTCCATCCCTTCATTCTTTCTGGAGTTATTTCTCCACTGATCTCCAGTAGCATATTGGGCACCTAATGACCTGGGGAGTTCCTCTTTTGGTATCCTATCATTTTGCCTTTTCATACTGTTCATGGGGTTCTCATGGCAAGAATACTGAAGTGGCTTGCCATTCCCTTCTCCAGTGGACCACATTCTGTCAGCCCTCTCCACCATGACCCACCCATCTTGGGTTGCCCTGCAGGCATGGCTTGGTTTCATTGAGTTAGACAAAGCTGTGGTCCTAGTGTGATTAGATTGACTAGTTTTCTGTGAGTATGGTTTCAGTGTGTCTGCGCTCTGATGCCCTCTTGCAACACCTACCATCTTACTTGGGTTTCTCTTGCCTTGGGTGTGGGATATCTCTTCATGGCTGCTCAGTTTGGTTAGGGCCTAGAAATTCCTTTCTGTGCCCCTGCAGCAGAGACGGTTTCCCACCAGCACTCCTTAAGCAAGAATGTGTCTGTCTTGCAGGAACACCTCTGGGGAGTGCTGTGTTCTCCGGTAAGCCACTCTTCTTCAACACGGAAGCTCAACAAACCAGCTCACATCCCTGTGTAGCCCCTAATGATTCCCACTCAGGTATCCAGAATTACTTGAGAACTATTCAGTGAGTCTCTCCCTTTGTGAAGTCAGAATTTGACCTCTATGCCTTAGTCAGGAATAGAGTAATGAAATGTGGCTGAACAAGGTTCTTGAGGAAAGAGATCCAGGGTCAATGTTCCCATCAGCAAAGGAACCAACTCACTGAGGAAGCCACCAGGAGGGGTGGAAGTTGGAGGCAACTGAATTTTCATCTGGAGAAGTCTTCAAGTCTCAGGAGGGCAAGGTAAGGAAAAGATCCAAAAGGATCTTCAAGGCTCTCATGTCTGAAGTGTGGAAACATCCCAAACTAGCCATTGAAAGAAGATGAGGCAGCTTTGAAACAGGCAGTGACAGCTTCCCCTAATTCCATCCAAAGCCTACAGCAGAGAAAATGCAGAAGACATCATCCACTCCCAGAGACCAGGAAGGGGCTAATGGAGCCGTATATTCATCATATTGATTGGTCCATTGATTTTTTTCCCCATTTTTAAGCACCCTTTTCTTGATCCTGTGCCAGAGATGCTTTAAAGAACTTAAACAAGACTTACACCAAACTGTGCCCATGGCCTCCAGGGAACCAGCAAAGTAACTTTATCTGTTGTCACAAGTGCAGCTGTGCAGGTGAATCCCCTTCAGAAGAACCTGCAGAATCTTGGATCCAAACAGCTACTCAACCTTTCAAATTAAGAACTCCCACTGGGCGGGGAGGTAAGGAAAACCTAAGTGGTGAGCCTGGACAGTTGGGCTAAGACGTTACAAAGAAACAAAATTGCTCAGGTCGCCCTGCTAATGAAAGTTGAAAGATTCTTATCTCAGCATCAGGGGTGTGGATGGAGCATATCCACTCTCACAGGAGCAATCCCAGAAATTCTGACACCCCCAGTTCCTTAATTCATTAGTGCCCTAGTTCTACTGTATTTGAGAACCATCTGGAATGTAGTTTAACGAGCAGTTCCCTGGAGACACCCTCATCCAGTCTGGTTCAGGAGAGAGAGGGCCTAGGAACCTGCATCATAACAAGCAGATTTTTAAGTGAAAATGTTCTTTGGATTCAGCTTCTCCAACTCTACAAACAAGTTTACTGCAAAACTTTATTTGATATAAAATGAATGCTGTTAAGTATTTGGAAGGTTGATAATTATCCCTTAATTGTTGGCCATTCATCCTCATCTAGAGAGCCCCTGGCCAACCCATGAGCCGAAATATGCAAAGATAGGTGTTAACTAGAAATTTTTGACTCCAAGTGGCAGAAACTGGCTTACTGATTTCAGTCAATTCAAGCAAACCAGGGTTGATGCTAAAGCTGAAGCTCCAGTACTTTGGCCCCTGATGCGAAGAGCAGACTCACAGAAAACACCCTGATGCTGGGAGAGATTGAGGGCGGGAGGAGAAAAGGGCAATAGAGGATGAGATGGTTGGATGGCATCACCTACTCGATGGACATGAACTTGGGCAAACTCCAGAAGATGGTGAGGGACAGGGAAGCCTGGCTTGCTACAGTCCATGGGGTCCCAAAGAGTCACAAAACTTGGTCCTGAACAGCAAAAGCAAACCAGTGAGGCTACAGTGGAGTCCCCTGGAGTCTGATGCCCTGAGATGTGAAACTAGAAACTCACAACACTGCCTCTCTGGTTTCTGCTAATCTCTCTCTGTCTCTCGAAACATTCCTTCCCTCCTCTTCTGTTTACTGATGCCCCAAATAACCTGATTAAACATGTGAGAGCTCTACACACTGAGGCTAAATTCCAACTCTAACCTGGGTTTGTTGCTGCCTACAGTACAACTGATACAAATCCAAGGTCACCTAGAGGCCAGGTGTCACAAGAAGGGTAGAGGGTAATCTTGACTAGAGAGTGGTAATGAATTCAAAGTTTCAATCATACTTTTTCTGAGTTTTCCATTTATCTCAAATCCTCACACTCCTGAGAGGGATATCTCATAACTAATCATGTCTTTATAGCAGGAAACAAATGGCTCTCTCTTAGAAGGAAAATAAAATACTATTACATGGACCAGATTCGGTCTCAGCAGGAGGTCAGCTCAAGGCATAGCTGTCAAGGGAGGAAAAGCCACCTGACGCCCTTTATCTTCTCTGTCCAAGTCTTCACACTCCAAGTGCGCCTACAGCTCACCCCCATCCTCTTTAATCCACAGAGTATTATGTAATCATTTGCACCCAGTGTGCGTGGGTTAAGCTGATCTGTCCCTTACTCCAGGGAAAAGATGCCCACGATAAGCTGAAGAACGCCCATGGGAGTGACGGAACATCAATTTTATTCACCCTGAAGGGGTCTCTTTCCTGGAGCACTGGGTGGATGAGTTAGCGCTTGTGCTAGGATTTTGTGCCTCTCACATTTGAGCAATAAAGCAAATCAAAACGGACAGAGTATGATCAGGAGTCCTGATCTCAAAAGCAGATGTATTCTCAGATATATCTTTTGGCACTTCGTGACCTATTTGCCTGTATCAGGAGGATTTTCTGTTTTTAAATATTTAAACAGGGTGAAAGAGTTCATTTCAGCCTCAGCGACAGGCAACCCCCTTGGTACTCGGCAGCTTGAACAGAATTTTCTTTCTGAAAAAAATTCATCCTCCGAAGGTTGAAGGTGGAGGTAGATGTGTATAAGAGACGGGTTGGGGGGAGTTTGATCACAACTTAGCAAACCTTGGCATTCTTTGCAGAGGCTGTCATCTGCTGCCTGGGGGCATTTTCACCCACCCAGGTGTTCTCTACTGGCAGCTCGTTGGGGTGTGTGCGTGTGCGTGCGTGCGTGTGTGTATGTGTGTGCTGGTTTTAATCAAGCCCCAAACTTCTTTGCCTGAAATTTTATAAGTCCTTTCTGGGTTTAATTTGTGCATTTGAAGGAAGAATCACTAATAAGCATCTGGTCTCTTGAGAACAGACACTCATCAAAGTAGCCCATCAGACATCTGAGTCAGCTTCAAATGAGTCTCCCTTTGAGTCCAAGGAGCACAGTCTTACTCTTTCAGGCAAGCTACGGCTCTTCTTTAAGAAGGGGCGAGCTCCAGCCAGTGAATCCTGCAGGACAGGAAGCAGAGATTTGTTCCCACACCTCGTCTGCCTTTCGGGAATCCACGCTGGGGTGGGGGTCGGGCGTGGACTCACAGGAGCCACCTGGTGGCTGTGTGCGGAGCAACAGGCAGACACACAGGTTCTGGGTCACACAGCACACCTTGGGGGCGCATCGGGGGAAGGGAGGCGGGCAAACCAGCCCTCCGGAGGGGCCCTCATGGGGAGGGCGTGCTAGTGATTCTGTGAGACCCCTGAAGGGAAGGAAGCACTGGACAGCCGAGCTTGTTTCTGCCACTCAATCTGTCTTCCGTAACCACTCTTCAGGGAGATGGATAATACAATACGACCAACTCTTTATGACCCGGCGGACTGCAGCAGGCCAGGCCCCCCGTCCATCACCAAATCCTGCTTAAACTCATGTCCATCGAGTCGGTGATGCCATCCAGCCATCTCATCCTCTGTCGTCCCCTTCTCCTCCTGCCCCCAATCTCTCCCAGCATCAGGGTCTTTTCCAGTGAGTCAGCTCTTCGCATGAGGTGGGCAAAGTATTGGAGTTTCTGCTTCAACATCAGTCCTTCCAATGAACACCCAGGGCTGATCTCCTTTAGGATTGACTGGTTGGATCTCCTTGCAGTCCAAGGGACTCTCGAGACTCTTCTCCAACACCACAGTTCAAAAGCATCAATTCTTCAGCACTCAGCTTTCTTTATAGTCCAGCTCTCACATCCATACATGACCACTGGAAAAGCCACAGCTTTGACTGGACAGACTTTTGTAGGCAAAGTAATGTCTCTGCTTTTTAATATGTTGCCTAGGTTGGTGATAGCAATATGTAGTGATTCAGAAAGGAAACTTGGGGACCCAGAAAGTTGAGTCAATCCTCACCTCACCGGTTGCTGGCCTCATCACCTGGAACAAGTCATTCAGCCCTGTGAGCCTGTGAAAAATGAGAATGATAGTGTTACCAACCTCATATGTTTGTTGTGAGAGTTAAATGAGATGCTACATGATGCACAGACTGCCTGGCAGAAAGCACGTGCTCCAAAGGTTGTACATGGATAGCAAGCAAACACGCTGCTGTCGGACTTGTCTGGGAAACTCTGCTTCTCCCTCAAAATGGGAGCCGTGCTTTTCTCTCAAGGCCAAAGCTCTGATGACAGAGCTGCCTTTGAGAAGAGGGAAGAATCTTTTTAGAAGCACTGTTAAGTCAGTGTATTCCTTTTATGATGGTCAGCTTCAGTTACCCAAGTAGAAGGGACATGTAGCTCCTCTCCATTTATGAGGAAGATGCCCACTGGGTGAAAATTCCATTTCTCTTTGTCTTCATTGAGCCGGATTTGACCAAACTAGATGTCATGAAGCCTTAGGAGATGTTAGTCAGACAAAACAGATTTATTGGCCAGTTTCAGCAGTTTACTTCAATGTCCATTAAGATGAAAGTTGCGAGTTGGTGATGTTTACATGACCATTCCATTTATCTCATTGAATCGCTACAACAAGCAAATGAGGTTGTGACTACGCAGAGTGATTCTGTCTTAAACCAAATCTCACCCAAAACCAGAGGGGATATTTCCTGTCCCATTTCCTGTCTGTCTGCTTTCTTGTTCTTTTTACTGAGTGTTTTAACATCAAGAGATTCTTTCTTGAGTATTGATCTTCTGGATACATCTGAGAGCCTGCCTGTTCCACAGATGCTTTGCCTCTGCCAAATACAACGGGCAATCTGTTCAGGGGAAAACAGTTATAGACAAATACTATCCAAACCCAATAGACTTCAATTTTGATTGATCGTTACGTGTGTGGGTAGTACCTCAATGAGAAAAACCTAAATAGAATAAAAGTGTGTAGAGGATGAAACCTCCTATTATTAGTGGAAGGCACCAGTCAGTCAGCTTCTTCTCACCCCATTTTCCAGGCTAGCTCTGTGAGATAGAAGTCTTCCTAAAAAGGATTCAGAGCACAGGAAGGGCAGTGGGGTAAGGCTATTATAGCTTTATTAATTTGGGATACAGTTGAGGTGGCATGGAAATTAGAGTCAAGGAATTCAAAGAAAGTCCAAGTGTAGGGACATCAGTATTTTAAGTTTAATGACAGAAGGCATGGTTTTGACTCTCTTCCATCGTATTGTGCAGGAGAAGATAACAAGAATAAGGAGAAGGCCAATGGTTTTCCATCCCCACCAAGGTGTCTGATGTACTTTGTTGATTGTATTTTATTTTGAGAGGAACTACATGAACAGGAATTATGTGTAATATCATGGGAGCTTATCACTGTGCAACGCTTCACTGTTTGAAAATTCCTTTTAAGTGGATTGTTCGGTTTGATCTCCACAACAATGAAATGAATTCCACAGATTATTATTAGAATTCAAATTTGACAAATGGGGTTCCAAGAGATTAAGTGACTTGTTCAGGTACCTTCTGCTAGTAAATATTCACACTGAAGATAAAAAGATGATGTTGCCGGGAGCTTAAACGGGATACCAAGGAAACTTTAGAACTTCCTCCCCTGAAAATCTTTTAGAAACCAAGTGTTTCCTTTTCTGAATGAGGCATTTTGACAGGCGGTTCTGATGGAAGGTTAGGAAGAGAAGACCAGAAGACCTCTCCTCAGCATCCTGCTAGCCCTGTAATCGCGACCGCTTCTTGCTCTCTAAATGGAAGGGCGACGATGATAATAATTAAGCTTTAGGCTTCCGTACTTCCTTTCATCTGAGCTCTTCAGCCAGACAGGAAGGAACCGCCCCCTGCGCACCGTATGGCTCTTTTCAAGCTGGTCCATGTCCGTTAACTCGCTAGACTTTAACCGGGAGGGAAGGACAAACGTCTGAAGGAAACCTCAGGAATCTGCACCCCTAAACGTGTGGTCAGGGCAGCTTTTTATAGAGCCGGATGTCACCGTTTTAGAAAACTTTCTGAACAAATCAAGTTGCTGCTCTCCTGCATAAAAATGAAGTTAAGAAGGCGTCAAAGCCTCTAGTCAGCAACATCTGCAAGTTCAGTGGGAGAGTCTGAAGGCAGAGCACGAACAGAGATGTGAACACTCCCAGCTCTGTGCCCGCCTCCTCCCAGCCTTCCACCTGCAATAGACCGCATTCATATCTCCCAGAGGAAATATGCTATTACTGATAATATGATCACTGAAACACTGGGAGTGGTTAGATACCGAGCTCTGGCAGTGGGTTAATAAAAGGCCTAATGAAGAACAAAAAATCCTGCCAGTCGCTGTAAAAAAAAATATTGCCCTTGGGAAATTATAAATCAGACACCATACTGTGAAGTTAAAAATATACATACATATATATATATATGTACACACGTACACACACACACTGGTTTGCTGATAAATGCAGGAGTGGGCAGACTGGTGACGAAACAAACATGTCACTGGATGCCCTTGAAGTTCCAGTTCACTTCATATGATGCAGTTAAACGCCTCCGCAGTGCAAAGCCAAAACCACATGGACTCCGCCTCGTCAGACCACGCTGCACCGCGCGGCAGAATCAGCACGCCTGGTCCACAGATTACTCCTAATCCCCAGCGCCTCACTCGCCTTCTCTCCTTTTATGTTTTTCTCGCCTTTTCACTGATTGGTTTGACTAATTTCACACAATTCATCTCAATAGACTCTGACATGCTGCCTCTGGACAGAGACCTGTGTTAAGGGTTTGCTTCACTAAGCCCCCCTGAGCGGGTCTGGAAAGAACCCAGTGCAAAGGCGTCTCATGGGCAGCCTCACCCCAGGGTGAGACCAACAGGGACACGCGCAGCGGGAGGCCCTGAGCAGTGGCTTGCCTTCCCTTCCAGCTGAATTGTCAGTGATCTGGACCCGGGCTTCCCTGATAGCTCAGCTGGTAAGGAACCCACCTGCAATACAGGAGACCTGGGTTCACTCCCCGGGTTGGGAAGATCCTCTGGAGAAGGGAACGGCTGCCCTCTCCAGTATTCTGGCCTGGAGAGTTCCATGAATTCTGTGGGGTTGCAAAGAGCCGGACAGGGCTGAGTGATTTTCACTAACAACTAGAAAAGGAACCAGCCTTCCCAAGCCCGGGACACTCCCACACTTGCTCAGGAGCCTGACGAGGTCCCGCGAGCAGCCGCGGCTCCTGTCCTGGCGTCTTCCTTCCCTGGGCCACTTTGGCCGTGACCCCCTTCTCACCTGCCGCCCTCCAACAAGCCAGTTCCTCCCCTGGCGACTTCTGCTGCCTCCACCCGGTGGATCGCAGGCCGACTGTTGACTCCCCACCAGGCAGGTCCCAGGGACCCCGGGAAAGGGCTGAGCGGTGCCACGGGCCCGGTGCCAAGGGGGGGCCTCTGCCCGCCCCTCCCCAGCTGGACCAGCTCTAATGCCCACCCTGGCATCTCTCCCCAGGAGGAAATGCAGAGACGCTGAGGCGTTTTGGGAACTCCTTTCCGTTTTCTCAGGTGGGAGGAGGGACTAGGGTGTCTGATTGTCCTTTCATTCTTTCAAGAATTCTGAAAGGCACTTCCAGTATCGTGAGGAAGTTCTCTTAGAGAAACCCCCAGTGCCCAGGAGGAAACTGAGATGCAAACCCCCCGCAGATAACACAGGTAAGAACTCGAATGTGAGGACCATCTGGACCTTCATCCCCAAGTCCTGTCTCTGAAGTTCGCATTTTTCTGGAGATTGCTAAAACATCCGCATAGTAGCCACACTGCCCTGGTGTCAGAGAGTCCATTGGCCCCACAGATGGATTCAATTTTTTTTTTTTTAACTGAGATGAGATGAGAATATGTAAATCAAACTTTCCCATGGATTCAAGGATGGGGGAAAAACAGGAAAATAGTAAAAAGCATACACAATTTGGAAATCTGATTCATATTTGTCAGCTTTATAAAGCTGTCTGATGGAGCACTGGGTCCCATATGCCAGAGGAAACCTCTGGCAGGCTTTCATTGGCCCACAGTGTGGCAAAATGCAGAATAAGAAACTGCAATGAAGCTTTCATGTGCTGTATTAAAGAAAAAGCATACAGGATACCTAAGAGTACAGGCCGTGCAATGTGGACAGTAAGTTATACTTACTTTATGTGTTCTGAGATTGTGTCCTGCCGCATCTTATTTCATGGATAGTCCTCTTTTTCAATAGCAGGTTACATATTGCTGTTTTGGGTTCCTAATTCGGTAAAATAAAAAGCCATCTTTCTGTGTTGCCCTCTCACTTTTGAAATTTTCCTGGTCTCAGAAATGCAAAAGTTCTGGAACTCGCCAAAACAAAGGGTGTCTCCTTGCCTTGTTCCGCATCTGCCTCAACGTGACAGACTTTCCCCCATGACTGCATAACCGGTCACCCCAAACGTAACCAGCGTTCTTAAAGTACAACCCAAGGCAACAAAGTTCCCCCGCCTAAATGTATGAGTGGCCTTTCAAGTCCAACTTCAAAATATCAACTGACAAGTTTTCTTCTGAGGCCCTTCCTCTGTCTGTCCAGCTTGGAGAGAGAAGTGTTCCTAAAGGGTGTTGCTGAGACAACATCTACCACGTGAGACAAAAATGAGACGGGGGCTCCCATGTTTGCACTGCCCCCATCTCGAGCTAAGCCAAAGGCCAGTTTCCCTTCCACAAATACGTAACAGTGGCACTGTACAGATTCAGCCATGCGTATTATCAGAGGGAGCTTCATCATGTTACCAAACGTGCAGCCACCAGACTTCTTTGTCAAATAAAGTCCTTGACAGAGTTTAGTGATTTAGTCATTTTAGTTCATAAGTTCCAACTTCCAATATGTATCACTCAATACCAACTGTATAACCCAACAAAGTTGGGTTAACTAATTTTAATTCAGTAGCTTCTGTTCAAATAGCTCTTGGTCATTTGTAACAATAAGGGCTGTGAACAAGCATGCTATTCAACTTTAATTTCTAAGTATCAAAGAAATGACTGGCATCCAAAGGAGACCCTGATGGGCAACCAGGGGACCCCAGACCATTCCTTTAAGAATCAGAACTCTTGGAGCCCGAGGCTGCAGGTGAACGAGCCAAGCCTCAGGACCAAAGTGCTGGCTTGACAGATTCTGTCTAGGTTTATTTTCTGGGCTTTGTGATTCCTGAGGTTTTACTTCAGCTATTTTTAACATGTTCCAGCTGTGCTGAGAGATCTTCAGAGTCTTCCACCTAAAGCTGAATTAGGAATATTGGGAGATATCATAGGAGAAGCCTTGAGCCCACATCTGGATGTGGAGTTAGGAAGGGGATGGAGCAGGGGCTGTGCTGCGACATGGCCCCCAAGGACACGCATCTCAGGGACCGCGGAGAAACGAGAGAGAAGATGAAGGATTGCCCACTGGACAGTTCTTCCTCTTGGCCGATTTTAGAGAACCAGGGCGCTATTTTACTAAAGATGCCGTGAAAAGCTCTTCAGTTCAGTTCAGCTCAGTCGCTCATGCGTGTCCGACTCTTTGCTACCCCATGAGTCGCAGCATGCCAGGCCTCCCTGTTCATTACCATCTCTGGCAGTTCACTCAGACTCACATCCATCGAGTCAGTGATGCCACCTAGCCATCTCGTCCTTGGTCGTCCCCTTCTCCTCCTGCCCCTAATCCCTCCCAGCATCAGAGTCTTTTCCAATGAGTCAACTCTTCGCATGAGGTGGCCAAAGTACTGGAGTTTCAGCTTTAGCATCATTCCTTCCAAAGAAATCCCAAGGTTGATCTCCTTCAGAATGGACTGGTTGGATCTCCTTGCAGTCCAAGGGACTCTCAAGAGTCGTATCCAACACCACAATTCAAAAGCATCAATTCTTCGGCGCTCAGCCTTCTTAAAGATAAGGACAGAAAGTCAGTCTTTGAAATTGGTCCGTGAAGCTTCTTGGTGGTTTTAGCCAAGCGATTGCAGTGGAGCAGCAGGGTGCGGGCCATCCTCGGCTTTGCTAAAGGCTGAATGGCCATCACCTCATGGCAGATGGACAGGGAAACAGTGGGAACAGTGACAGACTTTATTTTTTTGGACTCCAAAATCAGATGGTGACTGCAGACAGGAAATTAAAAGATGCTTGCTCCTTGGAAGAAAAGTTATGACCAACCTAGACAGCATACTAAAAAGCAGAGACATTACTTTGCCAACAAAGGTCCTTCTAGTCAAAGCGATGGTTTTTCCACTTGTCATGTATGGATGTGAGAGGTGGAGTATAAACAAAGCTGAGCACAGAAGAATTGATGCTTTTGAACTGTGGTGTTGGAGAAGACTCTTGAAGAGTCCCTTGGACTACAAGGAGATCCAACCAGTCCATCCTAAGGAAATCAGTCCTGAATATTCATTGGAAGGACTGATGCTGAAGCTGAAACTTCAATACTTTGGCCACCTGATGTGAAGAGCTGACTCATTGGAAAAAACCCCGATGCTGGGAAAGATTGAAGGGGGGAGGAGAAGGGGACGACAGAGGATGAGATGGTTGGATGGCATCACTGACTCAATGGACATGAGTTTGAGTAAACTCCAGAAGTTGGTGATGGACAGGGGGGCCTAGTATGCTGCAGTCTATGGGTCACAAAGACTCAGACACTACTGAGCTACTGAACTGAACTGAACTGACCTTAATTCAATGAAAATGAAGAAGTAACCTTTGCAGACCAATCTCAGGAAGTTGAGCTATGAAGATGTGTATGGACATGGGGCAGTAGATGAAGAGGTGACAGGGTGGGTGGAGGAAATGTGGGCATCAGAGACAAGATGGCAAGTTGGTATTATGGGGAAAATCACTCAGGAAGATAAAGATTGATGATATAAGACAGACAGAGAAGGGCCAGGTGGGCAAAAAATTTAACATAGAGAGAGGCAATGAGCTCAGAAGGATATACAGAGGTACCAACCTTTGAAAAGAGGAGTATGCACTTCATTTTAACAGTAACAAAGGAGAGGATGGACTTGAACAAATCATTTTGATCACGGGGGAAAAATGACAGAGTTTTGTATCTTGTGGTTTCTACTTACATAACAACACTAGGTTATTAGATGAAAAGAGAGGGAAATAATTAAGAGTAGGATAAATCTTTAAACGGTGGCTCAGACAGTAAAGCGTATGTCTACAATGTCGGAGACCTGGGTTCAATCCCAGGGTTGGGAAGTTCCCTGGAGAAGGGAATGGCAACCCACTCCAGTACTCTTGCCTAGAAAATCCCATGGGCGGAGGAGCCTGGTGTCCATGGGGTCACAAAGAGTCGGACATGGCTGAGCAACTTCACTTTCTTTTTTTCTTTAATTGTTGAACAGTGAATATTAAGAAATCCTTGAGGTCTGATTCTCAATATTTTCCCATCAGCTATGTTGGACTCCTTCATGTGCAGATATGGAAAAGGCAGGAAAAGTTGAATCAGGGCAGGAAAGTTTACAAACTTCATGCGACAGAGGGAGAGAGGATAAGAGTGTTGGCATATTTGCAGGGGAGAACTTTTCATCACAAATCTAGACAAGAAGTGAAGGGAAGTGGTAGCAGACATAAGTCAGTTCAGTCGCTCAGTAGTGTCCGACTCTTTGCAATCCCATGAACCATAGCACGCCAGGCTTTCCTGTCCATCACCAACTCCCAGAGCTTACTCAAACTCACGTCCATTGAGTCAGTGATGCCATCCAACCATCTCATCCTCTGTCATCCCCTTCTCCTACTGCCTCCAATCTTTCCCAGCATCAGGGTCTTTTCCAGTGAGTCAACTCTTCACATCAGAGGATTCCAGCTTGGGCTTCATCCAGCCTGGCATTTCGCATGATGTACTCTGCATATAAGTTAAATAAGTAGAGTGACAACATACAGCCTTGATGTACTCCTTTGACAATTCGGAACCAGTCTGTTGTTCCATGTCCATTGCTAATTGTTGCTTCTTGACCTGCATATAGGTTTCTCAAGAGGCAGGTCAGGTGGTCTGGTATTCCCATCTCTTGTAGAATTTTCCACAGCTTGTTGTGACTCACACAGTCGAATATTCCAATACTTAGGCCATCTGATGCAAAGAATTGATTCATTTGAAAAGATCCTGATGCTGGGAAAGATTGAAGGCAGGAGGAAAAGGGGACGACAGAAGATGGGATGGTTAGATGGCATCACCGATTCAATGGACATGAGTTTGAGTAAACTCCAGAAGTTGGTGATGGACAGGGGGGCCTGGCATGCTGCAGTCCATGGGGTCGGGAAGAGTCGGACACAAATGAGCAACTGAACTGACTCAGTCAAAGTCTTTGGCATAATCAGTAAAGCAGAAGTAGATGCTTTTTTGGAACTCTCTTGCTTCTTCAGTGATCCAGCGAATGTTGGCAATTTGATCTCTGGTTCCTATGCCAGATCTAAATCCAGCTTGAACATTGGAAGTTCACTGTTCCCGTACTGTTTTCAAGCCAGGTTGAAGCCTGGCTTGGAGAATTTTGAGCATTATTTTGCTAGGATGTGAGATGTGAGATGACTGCAATTGTGCAGTAGTTTGAGCATTCTTTGGCATTGCCTGTCTCTGGGATTGGAATGAAAACTGACATTTTCCAGTCCTGCGGCCACTGCTGAGTTTTCTAAATTTGCTGGCATGTTGAGTGCAGCACTTTCACAGCATCATCTTTTGGGATTTGAAATAGCTCAACTGGAATTCCATCACCTCCACTAGCTTTGTTCATAGTGATGCTTCCTAAGGCCCACTTGACTTTGCATTGCAGGATGCCTGGCTCTAGGTGAGTGATCACACCATCATGGTTATCTAGGTCATGAAGATCTTTTTTGTGTAGTTCTTCTGTGTATTCTTGCCACCTCTTCTTAATATCTTCTGCTTCTGTTAGGTCCATACCATTTCTGTCCTTTATTGTGCCCATCTTTGCATGAAATGTTCCGTTGGTATCTCTAATTTTCTTGAAGAAATCTCTTGTCTTTCCCATTATGTTGTTTTCCTCTATTTCTTTGCATTGATCACTGAGGAAGGCTTTCTTATCTCTCCTTGCTACTCTTTGGAAGTCTGCATTCAAATGGGTGTATCTTTCCTCTTCTCCTTTGCCTTTAGCTTCTCTTCTTTTCTCAGCTATTTGTAAAGCTTCCTCAGACAACCATTTTCCTTTTTGCATTTCTTTTTCTTGGAGATATCTCAATCACTGCCTCTTATACAGTGTCATGAACCTCCATCCATGGTTCTTCAGGAACTCTGTCTATCAGAAATAATCCCTCGAGTCTATTTGTCACTTCCACTGTATGTCTGCAGGTAGCAGACATAAGCTCAAGGATTTTGAGTTAGGCAATGAGATCAATGGATTGAATGTCATGGAGCAGAAAATACCATAATGATGTGATATTGTGGTCCAAGAAAGAGAGATATGCATCTGAGATTCTAGAGTGGGTGGGAAGCACAGGTCACTTCAAAGAGAAGGAGAGGAACTGAAAATCCAGGTTCCCAAGAATGATGCAAAGAGTATAGATGGAAAGGAAGATACTGAAGTTACGATTGAGTTTAATGAAAGAAGAGAAGTGGCTAGGAGGAAGTCTGTACACATCAGTCATGAGAAGGAGATGATGGTCTGTTTTCAAGAACTGAGCCTCAAAGCTACAGGAGGCGCAGAGGAGGGACAGGACCCCAGTCTAAAAGCAGCCTGGTGCAATGGAGGACAATTCCATCTCTCTCTGGTCCTGAGAAGGGGGAGGAAACTTCTCCAAGATAGAGGACTGCTGAGGAGTCAAGGGGACAGGCCAATGTCAGTCCAAGTGGTGAAAAGAACATTTACCAGAGAGTTTGTGTCTCTTGGGTGGTTTTCATCCCATGGGGAGTGTCAGGATTTGAAAGTGAGAGGGCAATAGAGGGTAGAGACACATGTCCAGTGACGCAAGTTCAAAGAAGAGGGAAGGAGAAGGGGACAAGAGGAATTGTGAAGCAGGATGGACTGTCCCCAGGTTCTGCTTTTCCTATGAGCGTAGCCACAATCGCAAGCATTAGGGAGGAGGTCCGCAGTTTACATGCATTATCTCATTGGAACTTCATAGCAATTTACGAGCAAGCTGTCCCTTTGCTCGTTTTACAAAAGACTCATCTTTTGTAAGACTTGGATCTTCAAGACTTGGATAGGCCATGTAACTTGCCCCCAAACACACAGCTTTTAAAAGACAGAGCCTAACCACTCTTCTACATTGTCTAACATTTAGTGACAGTTGCGTTCCTGAAGAAGCTGATCATCATTTGAATTTTTGTTACGCAAGCCACAGTTGTAAAGCACTATTTCTGCGCATACTATTTATGAATTCTTTGTCAATGCAAAAATAACTTCCCCAAATGGATGCCTCCTCAGTAATTGGTTTGACCAATCCCAGTTTTCTTGAAGCAAGACAATTTTTATTAAATGGTGTAGCTACATAGTATTCTAGATCAGAAATGATCAAAGCATTTTACAGACAATAAATGGTCTCTCTAATTTAAAAAAAAAAAAATGACCCAATAAGGTCAGTGGCAAAAGCAAGAATTATACTAAGGCATTATGATTCTACTCACTATAAAGCATTGCAATTCTTTACTCATTAGCAGAGCTTTATTTTCCATGGGATGTATTTCAAATGAGGACGTTCTATAAGTAGAAAACAATACATACGGGTTCATTAGTCTTGCTCTTTTAAAGATAAATGCTGTATGTGGGATAAATGCTGTGAGCAAGAAATTATAAGCAGGTTCCCATATGCTAGATATCTATTTCCACAGCTCCTATCATCACGGTTTCTGGGCACTTTGACAGATAGATGAGGCTAATTCAGGCAACGCATTACATGCAGAAGAGTAGGTGAAAATCCTCTTTCTCCTTAGCTCCCTGCTTCAAAACACAATAATTCTCAGAAAGTGAAAGAAGAAAAGATCTTCTGGAATGGAAACCTAAGAGAAAAGCCACACAGAGCGGGCAAATCTCAATCTTTTGGTTTCAAGTAATAGCGTTGACTGCATTACCCTTTGATCAAGATGTTTGGGAATCTATACCAAGTAAATAATTCTAAGTGGGGAAAATGTTATATGTTAATTGCCATAACCTTAGATAAGGGAAAATTCAAAAGTAAACAAGGAACTGAAGTGTTCAAAAGAAGACATCTTCAAGTAATTCATGATGTCTATTTCTCTGAATATTATGTAACTTTTAAAATCACATTTATAAAAACTATAAAAGTATTTGGGAAAATTCTTATATGACAAAAGCAGTAATCTGTCCAAGGTAATATGTCAAGTGTTAAAGAATATGATTACAAGTATGAAAAAGAAGGGGTTTCCCAGGTGGCTCAGTGGTAAAAAAATAAATCTTCCTGCCAATGCAGGAGATGCAGTTTCAATCCCTGGGTCTGAAAGATCCCCTGGAGAAGAAAATGGCAACTCACTCCAGTATCCTAAAGGGCTTCCCTGGTGGCTCAGAGGTAAAGAATCTGCCTGCAGTGCGGGAGATCTGGGTTTGATCCCTGGGTCTGAAAGATCCCCTGGAAAAGGAAATGGCAACCCACTCTGGTATTCTTACATAGACAATTCCACGGACAGAGGAGACTGGCAGGCTACAGTCCATGGGGTCACAAAAGTGCTGGGCATAACTTAGCAACTAAACAATGAAAAAGAAAACCACAAAGCATAGAAGAAAGGTTGGCTTTAAGCATTGAGACAAGAAGCCATTTCTCTTAGTTCTTTTAACTTTTCTGTATTTTTCAAATTTCTATTAAATAAATGTCTTATTTTAAAATATAAATGATAATGTCATGATCTGGGGATTTAACAGGTGGAATTTCTACCAATGATCATCACATCTTAAAAATTAGTCGATGTGTGTTTCCACTAAGTATAGTATTGGCTAACTCTATGGCATTTTTTTTTAACCATCTTTGAGCAAATGCTCTTGATTTTACATACCTTAAAGCACAGTAAAGTATGGACGGTTGATGCATTTTGACAAGCACATACACCCATATAACCAACCACACTGCGGTCAAGATACAGAACATTTCCATCACGACTCCAAGAAGTTCCCTCATGCATATTCTCAGAAAAATCCTTTCTTACTGCAGGAGGCAACCAGTGATCGGTTTTCTATCACTATGGATTGATTCCAGAATCTCACATGAACGTTTGCGTGCTTTTGCTTCTGTCTCTTTTGCCTCTGCATAATGTTTCAAGGTTAATCCATCCTGCTGTGTGTATCAACAGTAATGCCTTTTTATTGCTGTGTATACATAAGCCACATGTATGTGTATGCCACATCTTTTTATCAATTCACCTTTTGGTGGTCATTTGAGTTGTTTCAATTTAGGGAGACTATAGACATTTGTGTTCAGGTCTCTCTATGAACACGCTTTCATTTCTCTTGGGTAAATTCCTACCAGGAATTCCTGGGCTGTATGGTAAGGGTATGTGTAATTTCATAAAAGTTAAACCAACCTTCCATGTGGTTTTACTCATAAATCTTCTAGAAGACAATCGTTTCAATCTTAGAATATGAAAAAAATATGAGACAAGACACAGAAAGCCCAAAACATAAACCAGAGTTTCTTATATGTAGAGGTTTTCTGCTCTTCTAAAGGCAGCGGTAAGGAAATGAAAAGGCAGGCAACAGACTGGGAGAAAATATTTACAATACATATATGTGGAAAGGGACTTGCATCAGAGCATATAAATAACTCTTACAACTCGATGATAAGAACTCAGACACCCAATGAAAACATGGGCAAGAGATTTGAACAGACATTTCTATAAAGAAGATAAACAGATGGAAAAAAAAAAGCACATGAATAAATGTTCAATATCATTAGTCATCAGGGAAATGCAAATTAAAGCCATGATAAGATGCCATTCTACTTCCACCAGAATGTCTAAAATTACAAAGACTGACAACACCAAACGCTGGTCAGGGTGTGGAGCACCCAGAACTCTCACACACTGTGTTTCCTGCTGGGGTGATTCATCTCACGTCGGCATCTTAAATCAGTGGCAGATCCATCCCTTGAGTCAGGCCTGAGATTGAATCAGTACTCGTATCTGTTCTCTATCTCATTATGCCCTCAGACTTTGCTAATTTCCACGGTGGGCTTATTGTACATGTGTCACTAAATATCAAATACTCTTTACATCAGAAAAGAAATAATTAATATTGGCCTAATAATTTATTTTAGGATATCACTTCTGAAACACCACCTCTTACATTTAACATCTTATTCAAACTTTGCTCTATTTGAATACTCATACATTATTTTAGAGATCCCACTGCCTCTCCTTCTTAACATGTAAATCTTGTAATATCTTTGGTCAAAGTGAAAGTGAGTGAGTGAAAGGTGCTCGGTCATGTCCTACTCTTTGCAACCCCATGGGCTACACAGTCCATGGAATTCTCCAGGCCAGAATACTGAAGTGGGTAGCCCTTCCCTTCCCCATGGGAACTTCCCAACCCAGGGAAGAACCCTGGTCTTGCAAACCCAGGTCTTCCACATTGCAGGTGGATTCTTTACCAGCTGAACCACAGGGGAAGCCCCTTTCATCAAAAGGAATAACAATTCAGGCCAGAAACAATCAGCAAATGCTTTAGTTATCTTTAAGCTTGTGTGTCAGTTTCAAAAGTCAAATTCCCCTCTAACTCAAGTCAAGCTTTATGGGGACAGGGAAGGTTGGTGTGTTGCAGTCTGTGGGATCACAAAGAATCAGTACTTAGTGGCTGAAGAACAGCAAGCTTTATGGAGTCAATTAGAGCATTAACTGTGCTTAAGTATGGAGTTTGAACCATCAGACTGAGAAAATTCAGTGACAGTTCCATTTACTGTAGACTTTTGATTTCCTATCATCTTCTCAGAATCTATAATACAACAGTTCCATCATCGTTCTGAAGTGGACATAGGTCACTCTTGAATTTTACTGATCAGCCTTCTCTGCAAGTCTTAGTTGGTCTTCTTTGTGTTATTCTGATTTTCCAAACCCCAAATCAGATATCTTAGAGGCAGCTGGAAGGCAAACAATTTGAGATATGTTGTTTCTTTGCCAAAATAATGGAATTTCCACATATTTTGATGATGTGTGAAAATAATGGAATAGATATCTTAAATCCAATTTTTTCAAGACCCCGGATCCTACTTTTACTCGAGCTATAGCCACATCAAACATTCTCATCACACCAGGGCAGAAATATGTTCTCATGTTACCCTACTGAGACTTCCAAGTTTAGATATCACATGTATCTGATGGTTTTATAAGTTTTCTGTGGATTCTGTCGTCCACGACTTGCCCTTTTTCAGTACCACTGCTGATACGTTTTACTTCATTATTCATTTCTTCCTAAGTTTCTTGAAAATATCGACATATACAGATTAAATCAGCTGGCAAGATTGTTCATGGTACAGCCTGTACCTTCTTGGAGCCACATATTTAATGAAATAAGAAAAACTAATAGCATTCTACAGAAAAAGAAAAAAAGAAAATGAGAGATCAAAACTCCAGCTAAACTCTTTAAGCCATTATGAGTGACCTCTAAACCACAAACAACGCTGAAGTTCTTGGGAAAACTTTGCTTCCCTGGCACTCACAATGCATATTAACTTGGAAGCAGAACTCTGCCAAAAATGTAAACCAGTCACTGTTTTTTGATGTGAAAAGAAAATTAGCACATGAGCAAAAGGAGAAACACATCTTTGGTGTCAACCTTTCTGTGAACTTCTCTATGGTGATTGCAGTTGCGTTTGCCGGTTTTTGCAGAGGTGTGATGGACAAAGGGAAATGCACACCTGGAGTGAGTCGTGCAGCTGTTTGTGGTTGCACGCTGCAACTATGTCAGGTACAACCGTGTTCACTGTTCATGAGTCCTGATTTATAGAGCCTCCTAAAGTCATTGCAAAAAGAGGAAGACTTGCAAAGGTCTCCAGTTCTGGCTGCACATAAACTCACTAGAGTGTTTGCAAAAACAAGCAAGCATCCCTCCAGTGGCTGGCTCCTTCACCAAGCTCACTAAGTAAGAACTTCTGAACATGAACACTGAAGAACAGTCAGGACTCCCTAACAACCCTGGTGATGCACAGTCAGATCTGAAAAACTCTGTATTAAAATGAACTCCAGCAACTGTGCAACCCAGCCTCCTAAAATGACATGAGTGGTAGCGACAGGACTGAAGGGCCCAGGAGCCGTTTCTATTTTCTCAAAAGGTCCAGGAGAAAGCATGCACGCAACTTCCAACACCCAAGGTAGGCGAGAGCTGTTCGCTCTTTGTGTGTTTGTGGGTGTTTTGCCTAGAATGATATTGGCTCAATATTGTGTCATGAAAGACAGAATAACTTATTTGAGGAATAGAAATTGGGCTCCATTTGGGAAAAACCAAAAAGAGAATCTCTTGTAGATAGCTGCAGCTTTTGCATATACAGCATTCATTCTCCTTTTGCAAACAGTGCTCTAATTTTGAAGGGAAAAGTTCCTCCCCTAGAGTCGGTCTGAGTCTAGCTGAGCCCATCACCTGGTCTTAGGATGAGCATATGACGCAGACCTGGATAATTCCAATATCCCACATTCAGGTCCTTGACAATGACCCTGGTCAGACTGTTAGAACAATCAGGTGTCAGCCCTGAGCCTTTCCTAGAAGGATAAGAAGGAGCTACCAGGACCCCTGTGAGTGAAAAATCTGTGTTAATACGAAGGTAATGCCGAAGAAAGCAGAGAATGGCAAGGGAGACAGAATTGGCCTGGTTGGCATAATTGGGTCCCTGAGATACAGATCCAGTCAACAAGATCTTGAGTTTGTCAGTTACGTGAGTAAATAAATTCAGTTTTATTAAGTTCATTCGTTCATTTTGTAAAAGCCAATATAAAGTTTCAGTTACCAGCAGCCAAACAAGTGTGATGAATGCAAGATCCTTGTCAACGAAATGAGCAGAACCATTAAGAAATCTGGAGATGCTTTACCATTTCACTCACAGTTTTTGTTCATTCATTTTATGAGGCAAACTGAAAATTTCACTTCCTAGAATCAGGACCTCAGGGAAATTTTTAGTCAATCACTCAGTCCATTAATAAGTATGCAGTGAGCTCCCTAGCTGGGCATGTCGCTCTCCTAGGCACGATGAGAAAGTTGAAGATCTGGTCCCTGCCTTCAGGAAACTTACAGTCTACTCAGTGACACAAAGCGAATACGTTAGAAATGACTCAGGGAATAAAATCAAGTAAACGTCAGTGGAGAGAATGGATTAACATGCCTAAGGGCTCTTTGTGAACCAAATGTCACAGGACACATTGTAAACACTGCAATTGCTGACTTCAAGGGGCTTGTTACCAGAACATAAAACGCAGACTCCAAAGATGATTTGAGTCCATGACAAAGCAACACGCGTGATCCAGCAACAGAAGCGATGCCTCGGAACTAAAGCCGCAGGCGACCTGGGAGTTCCTTGACCAATTTACTCCGAAAGCTGAGACGCTTCTCCTGTGACCCCCAAGTGTCACCGGCCTCAATCTCAGAGGCTCATCTCATTGAAACGCGGAGCCTCCAGGTCTTCCCTGCAGACTCCTTCTGTGAGGTCTTCCCCACGGCGACTGTGGCTCCTCTGCAGGAACACGCCAGCTCTGAAGACAGCCCCCTGCTCCCAGTGCCCGGGCGTCCTCCAGGCCCCCGCGGGCCTCCCCTTCCTCACCATCCTCAAGTCTCTCTCTTTCTCTAGCCCCCGCCCAGTCCCCAGCTCTGCAAGCTGTCTCCAGCTCAGCGACCAGAGCTGCTCAAGTGGGCGATCACTGCGGTCTCGCCCTAAAGACAGAGAAGGAGGTGATGGAAAGACGCGCTCAGGAGAGGAGACACTGGGTCCCCTTAACACGAACCTCTGCTTTGTTTGTTTCCTCTGATTTTCTTCTTCCCTTCAACATCCAAATCCAAACTCCTCTGCAAACAAACTCTTACTGAGTGAAGAATTGCCTTTGTACTTTATTCTTTTTTTAGGATAAATTTATTTATTTTAAGTCGAGGTTAATTACTTTACAATATTGTATTGGTTTTGCCACACATCAACATGAATCCGCCATGGGTGTACACGTGTTCCCCATCCTGAACCCTCCTCCCACCTCCCCCTTTGTACTTTAAAAGGCTGCTGCTGCTGCTAAGTCGCTTCAGTCGTGTCCGACTCTGTGCGGCCCCATAGACAGCAGCCCACCAGGCTCCACCATCCCTGGGAGTCTCCAGACAAGAACGCTGGTAGCTCTCCAGCATGTGCATCCCTGGTCCTCGTGTATGTGCATACGTGTGCCTGTGTGTGTGTATTAAGGGCTGATATTTCAGAGCTTTGGAAGAGAGGGCCGGCCAGGAGCTGGGTGAGAAAAATAATCACCAAGCAAGGACTCTTATGCCCTTTATGTACTCCTGCACCATTTCTGCAGGGGTGTGGGTGATAGGTTAGGTTAGAACTGCAACTACTCACAAAGCAAGAACACAAAGAATGCCTCAGTAACAGAATCTGAGAAAACCCCGAGAAGTAAAGTTTCTCTCGTGTCTATTCTGCTACTTGACTGCCTTCATTTTCCCTTTGAATTCTCACTAACCTTTCTGTTAAGTCATGGAGAGCATGAAGCAGTGAAAGGGGAAATTACATGACTTGACAACTCAGAACTCTTATTTCTAAATGAAAGGTTGACATTTCGCTGAATGATGGAATAATAAGGTTAAAATATTAGCCAGCCTGACCGCACCCACACACCTCGAGTGGCCCCTCACCGCCGTCTCCGGCTGGCCCGCTGATCGGCCAGCTATGCTGTTCTCATCTAAGTGTTTTAGGAAGGGGGTGTAGCAGCAGAAAATCACAACAAACCAAGGAGTGGCTTCTCAGCTTCTGAGTCCAAAAGCCTCAGCAATGGAGGAGAGGAACAGTAAGGAGCCACAGCCTAAAGGCGGAGGATAAGACATCATGACATGCGCACAGCTTTCCCTAAAAGCCTCGGCAATGGAGGAGAGGAACAGTAAGGAGCCACAGCCTAAAGGCAGAGGATAAGACATCATGACATGCGCACAGCTTTCCCTAAGTCTTTAAGGCTTCCCTGGGGGCCCGGGCAGCAAAGAGTCTGCCTGCAACACAGGAGACCCAGGCTCAGTCCCTGCGCTGGGAAGATCCCCTGGAGAAGGGAACGGCTGCCCACTGCAGTATTCTTACCTGGAGAACCCATGGACAGAGGAGCCTGGCGGACAACAGTCCAGGGGCTCACAGAGAGTCAGACACGACTGAGCAACTAACATTTTCATATCCCTTTCACTTAAGGCCAATTTAGGAAACAAAATTCTCTGAATGTCACAGAAGTAGGAGCAAAGAGAATGCGATAGAAGCAACAGATGTCCTTCCAAAGGAGGGTCAGCACGCATGCTTCTGGGGTAAGGCTAAAGCAGAGGACAAAACCCCTGAGAAGCTGATGAAATCTAGGCTGACACAGCCAAAGGAGGCAGCAAACACTGAGAGTGACCGCTGCGTCCCCTGAGGCCGGTAGAAGTTTAGACAATGTCAGAATTTCCCACTTTGCAGTGTGGCGGAGGAGAAGGCAGATGATTGACTTTGGCCAACTGGGGCTCAGAGGCATCAGGAGAACCCGCGGGCCTGTGATTGTGTAACCGGAAGAAGGGAGGTCTCCATGGTGACGCAACTGAACCGACCCAAGCTCCAGATAAGTCAAGCAGTGTCGCCCCTGTGGACAGAGGCCACCACGGATGGGATAAGGCGACGGATGGCCTCAGAAGCGCCTACCCGGGCAGACGACGTGAGGGCCAGATTTTGCCTGCCCCTGTCCCTGCCATGCATAGTCACCCATAACGCGAGATCCTTAACATTCAATAATTTATCAAGGCAGACGCGATATCTGGTAAACTCTTTAAAACACTGACATATTTAGGCACTCAAAGCCTATTATCCAGCTGAATCATAATCTTCAGGTAACTGTTTCTAATGTGAAAACTTCCCTTTCATATGGATGATCACAAAATTCTGTGAGTGATCTCCGAAAATGAAGCTGATCAAAATTTTGCAACTGACAAGTATGATCAAGAGTCATCGCATAACCTTAGAGCAATAAAAGCTGAACGAGTCACACTTCACTCCCTTGAAAACAGACACGACTGAAATATTTGCAAGCCAACAGGCACCAAAGGCATAGCTTCAAATCAGGCTCGATAAAAGCGCCACTTGCCTTGTTCCCAGAGCAGAGAGTGGGTGGCTGAGGACCGGAGCAGGGTAGACCTCCGAGCTTTTATGCTGGGAGTAAATGGAAAAGTATTTATAAAGTCACTCATCTGATGCTCCACACTCTTGTACCATTTTCATCGTATTATAATATGCTGCTTTTAAATGCCTTGCACATTTCCAAGGTCTGTGCTTTGTGCTGTCAACAAAAGCTATTAAGGACAGAGATTGAGTCAAATCCAATGGATGCCTCTTTATTTCAGCTCTTTCTCCTGTATTTGACATTGTTGCCCATTGACTCATTAAAACTCTCTTTGCACTTTGCTCCTTGACTTGAAGTATTGAACACTCAGTAAATAATTACTGACCACCACGGCAGGTACCATCCTATATCCTGGAATACTTACATAAGCAAAGCAGGACAAGGTTCTAGTTCTCACACTGTCAACATTCCATTTCGGGGGGGGGGGGGAACGACTAGAAAAAAGAAACACATGAATGACAGAACTTTAGCTTGCAATGTGTGCCAGCTAATCTAGGATTATCAGGAAAGACTTCTCTGAAGAGGTGACTTATGAACGGAGACAGTCATTTGAATGAATCAGACTTTCAAATATCTGAGAGGAGAGTGAATAGCACGTGCAAAGGCTCGGAGACAAAATGAACCAAGCCTCAGAGTAAGAAGACCACGTGTCTTAGGCTGAGGCCACTTGAGGGAACGTGCTGGAAGCGCCTGGAGGGGCAGCTGTGTTGTGCCCTGGGGGCCGGGTCCCCGTTTCTCTTCGGCTTCTGATCATTCCATCTGAGTCTCCCCCATAAGCTCTTCCTGTTCTCCTAGGCTCTCAGGGAGTGGGGTTCCCCAGATCTCAGTTGGGCCTCTATTCTTTCTCCTCCTCACTTTGCCCAGATTATCACCCACCGTTTGATGAAAACTCGAAAATCACTATTTCCAGTTGTACGATATGTTCACTCTGACCCTTACTGGTGGCCACAGATGCTTATCAGTGTCCACAGGGAGAGCTGCCTGAGTGGTTTATCTTTCTAACCTAGAGTCGGGTGAGTGAGGGGAGCAAAGCTGACGTGTGTGGGAATCACGTCTAGGGTCAACATATACGAGTTGTATGCAGCACGTCATAACAGGCTCAGGATAGCATCACCCACACAGAAGCCAGTCGTGGAAAGAGCTACATCTCCAGCGCTCCTCCCGGCTCAGGGTGTCCCCTGCCCTCTTCTCTTCCAACCTGCTTGAAAGTCAAGCTCCCACGGACAGAGACATTTATCCCTGTAAGATGTCTGGTAGACTACTGGGGGTCCTTATTCACTGGTTGGGCTTCCCAGGTGATGCTAGTCGTAAGGAACCCGCCTAGCAGCGCAGGAGACATAGGAGACACAGGTTCAGCCCTGGGTCTGGAAGATCCCTGGAGGAGGGCATGGCAACCACGCCAGCATTCTTGCCTGGAGAATCCCATGGACGGAGGAGCCTGGTGAGCTACAGTCATAGGGTCTCAAAGAGTCGGACACGACTAAGTGACTTGGCATGCGCACTTGCACCGGTTAAAGTCATATGTCTTTCTAATCCAGCTCTAGGTTGTTCTAGATAGATGGAACGCTTTTATATTGGAATATTTCTGGAATGCTCATTCGGCTTCTAATAATTATAAATTATTCAAAAAGCGATTACTGGTCATTTTCACTTGTTACCTGGAAGCCAACAGAGTAAATCCTGCGCTGCTGTCTGTAAGTCTTAGACCCCTTGGCCTTCCCCGGTGCTTGACACCAGCCCAGAGCTCTCCCCGGAGCTTTAGCACATCAGTATTCACTTCCTTCTTGGCTTCTCCAATTTTTTATTAAAAAATTATTTATTTGTTTGTTTACTGTTATTGAAGCATTGCTGATTTACAGCATTTCAGATATACAGCAAAGTGACTCATACCCACGCATGTGCATATACACACATATAGAGTCATTTTCAGATTCTCTCTCATCATAGGTTATTACAAGAGTTTTGTTTTTCATAATTTTTATTGGAGTATAGTTGATTTACAATGTTGTGTTGGTTTCAGGTATACAGCAAAGCAAATCAGTTATACACATACATATATCCTTTCTTTTCCAGATTCTTTCCCACACAGGTCATTACAGAGCATTGAGTAGAGTTCTCTATGCTATACAGTAGGTCCTGGTTGTTTATTTATTTTATATATAGTAGTGTGTGTCCACTTTGACATACCTGGGAAACATAAACAGTAGAGGCAAAACTGAACTCTCCTCTCTCCTCCACAGGCCTAACCCCATACTCCTCCAGGATTTCTAGATTATTCTAATGTGACTGATTATTAGTAGTATACTTTCAGTCACCCATGCCCAAATCTAGGAGTCAATTTAGACTTTTCTCTAGTTGAAGTGATGGAATTCCAGTTGAGCTATTTCAAATCCTGAAAGATGATGCTGTAAAAGTGCTGAACTCAATATGTCAACAGATTTGGTAAACTCAACAGTGGCCACAGGACCAGAAAAGGTCAGTTTTCATTCAAATCCCAAAAAAGGGCAATGCCAAAGAGTGTTCAAACTATTCCATAATTGCACGCATCTCACACGGTAGTAAAGTAATGCTCAAAATTTTCCAAGCCAGGCTTCAGCAATACGTGAACCGTGAACTTGCACATGTTCAAGTTGGTTTTAGAAAAGGCAGAGGAACCAGAGATCAAATTGCCAACATCCACTGGATCATGGAAAAAGCAAGAGAGTTCCGAAAGAACATCTATTTCTGCTTTATTGATTATGCCAAAGTCTTTGACTGTGTGGATCACAATAAACTGTGGAAAATTCTGAAAGAGATGGGAATACCAGACCGCCTAACCTGCCTCTTGAGAAATCTGTATGCAGGTCAGGAAGCAACAGTTAGAACTGGACAGGGAACAACAGACTGGTTCCAAACAGGAAAAGGAGTACGTCAAGGCTGTACACTGTCGCCCTGCTTATTTAACTTATAAGCAGAGTACATCATGAGAAACGCTGGGCTGGAGATGCTTTTGAACTGTGGTGTTGGAGAAGACTCTTGAGAGTCCTTGGACTGCAAGGAGAGCCAACCAGTCCATCCTAAAGGAGATCAACTCTGAATATTTATTGGAAGGACTGATGCTGAAGCTGAAACTCCAATACTTTGGCCACCTGATGCAAAGAGCTGACTCATTGGAAAAGACCCTAATGCTCGAAAGATTGAGGGCAGAAGGAGAAGGGGACAACAGAAGATAAGATGGTTGGAAGGCATCACCAACTCAATGGGCATGGGTTTGGGTGGACTCCGGGAGTTGGTGATGGACAGGGAGGCCTGGCGTGCTGCAGTCCATGGGGTCGCAAAGAGTCGGACACGACTGAGCAACTGAACTGAACTGAACCAAACTTGCCTCACATCCAATTGATTAACAGATACTTCCAGTTTTATATCTCCTCAATATTTGCCCACATTCATTCCTCAACATATTCATAACTTTTGTTCAAGTTAAGTCTCATCATCTTTCACTAGACCACTACGGAAGCCTTCTAACTAGCTTGTTTACTTCTGATTTTACTAATTTCTGATTTCTGAATTCCATCTACACACTAATACCAGAGAGATGCTCTGAAAATTCTTCTTTGCCCAGAACACCATTCCCTTGCTGAAACCCGTTCAATGAGTCCCCATTCAGAGGCAGAGCAAAGTGATTCTTATATACATATATCACGCATGTGAGGCCCTCAGTGGTGTATCTGTACTCATTTTTCCAGCATAATCCCAGCACCACCCTGCCTTACCGCTTGTGTTTTACTAGTAAAAGCTTTCTTGCATTTCATCACTCCACAAACTGTTTGTTCTCACCTTGGAATTATCCCTGAGATGTCTCTTGTTTTCATACCACTGCATTGAATTCATCAGAAAATCGTACCAGCTCTATCTGTGGAATCAAGCTGGAATCTCGCCTCTCGGCACAGTTTTTGCTGCGGTCAGTCTGCTCCAGAAATGCACCACCTCTCGTCTGAACCATTGTGACAGTCTCCTGATGGGGCCCCTGCTTCCACCCTTGTGCTCTGCAGCCTGTAAGAAGCCTGCACTTTTAAAGTGTCAGAGCTATCATATATTTCATCTATCGCTTTCCCATTTTGCTTGAGTATAATCCAGATTCTTTACGGTGGTCCCTCAGGTGCTGCCCCGAGCTCTCCCCTTCTCAGGCCTCACCTCCTTGCCTTGTCCCTTTGCTCCCTGACCCTCTCTGCCCTTGCTCGTGGCTTTGTCACATGCTGTTCCCCCTGCCTTGAAAGCTGTTCCGCCCCACACCCACATGGCTACTCTCTGGCCTCAACATGCAAGCGGCAGCCCTGCATAAACTCGGGCACCAACCTCCCCCTCGCGCCCCGTAGCCCTTACTCGGCTTTATTTCCTCTTTATCTTCTTTATCAATACTGCTGTGTATTTAAGGGAGATTGGTTTCTTTAATCCCCTCTCCCCTTCACTAGAATAGAAAATCTACGATGACGGAGATGATGCTCTGCCTTGTCCATCTTCAGCCCACGTCATCTGTACGGGTATCTAGACCATACGGCCGCTGAGCAAAGATTCCTCAAATGAATGAGTGAATCTCCATGCCTGCCCAGCCTATGTTTCTGACTTGTATCTTCTACATGGCCCCTTCTGTTTTGTTTATGTTTGGTATTCCCAGCATGGACTCCACAAAGCCATTCCAGAAACCCCGTTTGGGCTCATTGTTCCGCCTCTCTCCACCCACAGCACTGAAGGTTTCATCACCTAGCAGCTATTTATCTATGGAAATGCCATACGCCTACAGCTTCCTCCTGCGCTTAACTTGAATATCCGTCATGAGGAAATGTCTTCATTCTACATACTCAGTAAGCAGGTGTGAAGCACGTTGCTCTAGGCACTAGGAACACAGCACTGAACTTACAGGAAAGCCTTCATGCTCATGGTGCTTACAAGTAAATGTCTTACTCTCTGATGCACGGCTTGGCATATCTGGCATATTAATCATCTTGGATGCTTAACAGGTGTCTCTATTTGGACCTATTATCTTACATCGTACATTTAAAAGGGAATCTCTCTTCATATTGCTTCCGTCTTTCATCAGAATAAAGTGTACAAAGTTTGTAGACAACAGTTTGGTTTTCCTTTGTAGTTGGCAAGTTGGCTCCCATTCCAAAAGCCAAATGCATTCGTGCATTATCCCCCAAGAATGGGAGCACCTAAAGAATCCAAAGAAAATAAAGAGTAAATTGAGCTCATAATTTGTTTACTTTTAAATCAACTTTACTGATGCACAGTAGACATACACTAAAATGTAAGGAGATCCAACCAGTCCATCCTAAAGGAAATCAGTCCTGAATAGTCACTGGAAGGACCGATGCTGAAGCTGAAACTCCAATACTTTGGCCAACTGATGTGAAGACCTGACTCATTGGAAAAGACTCTGATGCTGGGAAAGATTGAAGGCAGGAGGAGAAGGAGATGACAGAGGATGAAATGGTTGGATGGCATCATTGACTCAATGGACTTGAGTTTGAGTAAGCTCTGGGAGTTGGTGATGGACAGGGAAGCCTGGTGTGCTGCAGTCCATGGGGTTGCAAACAGTCAGACACGACTGAGTGACTAAACTGAAAATGCACACATTTTAAGCACGCCTTTTGATGAGTTTAGACTAATTTATTAAGCCACGCAACCACAATTACAGTGATGATGTAAGAACATTCTCATCACCCCATAAAGCTCCTTCCCATCCAACCATATCAATACCTCTAGCTCCAGGCAACCACCAATCTGCCTTCTGTCCATTTAAATTAGATTTGTCTTTTGTAGTTCACATAAGTGGAGTCATTCAGTATGTAATCATTTAGACCCGATTACCTTTGCACAATCTAATGTTTTTGAGATTCACCCATACTGTTGCTTATATCAATATTTCATTCTTTTATTGCTAATAGTCCGTTTTATCAATATATCATGATTTGTTTACCCATTCATCATTGGATGGACACTGGTTATTTCCAGTTTGGGAAAATTGTGAACAAAGCTGCCATGGGCATTTGCATGCAAGTCTTTGGTAGAAAACTGTTTTCACTTCTCTGAATAAATATTTAGAAGTGGAAGTGTTGGGTCACACAGTAAGTGCATGTTTAATTTAATAAAGAAACTGCCGAACTCTTTCCCAGTATGACTGCACCATTTTGCAGTCCTCCCAGCAAAGGATTAGAATTTCAATTGCTTTGCATCCTCACCAACACTTAGTATTGTCATTTTTATTTTTGTCAGTCTGTTTCTTATATTTCAGGGCAGACTGATAACTTGGTAATTAGGGCAAAGTTTGAGAATATGCAGTTCTTGTAGAACAAGAACCAATCTGCAGATACGTTCTCATAAGCAACTTGGTGAAACCCTATATACTGGAGCCTGGTACAAAGACAGCGGCCAAGATTTTCTGAGCTCCGGGAGTTGAAAGTTGGCAACAAAAGTGAAAAGACTTTAGGTTTCAGAAGATAAAGATGCAAAGTATAAAAATGCAACCAGAAATCATGGTTGGGCCACAGCGTTAGGAGGGGAAATACAGGGCTAGCTAGCTTCCTGGAAGCCTCTGGGCACATTTTCATCAACCAATCAAAAGGTAACTTTCTTTTATGTATAATTTCTGTTTAAAAACAATTCCCTATTGTTTGTTGTCGATTCATCAGCGTTAAAGTCACAGCCAACAACATGATGACAAATGGAGCTGGCCTAAACAGCAGAATTTTCTTCATAAAGCACATCACAGCTTTTTTGATCTTGGGGCCAGCAGACAGCACTTCAGGGTTTCAGCACTGTGTCTGGGGGCATTTTAAGCAGAAAAGTCACCAAAAGGGCGAACTTGCCAAAAATGTGATACTAGATAGACCACACAAAGGGTGCGTGCTTACAGTAGGAAAACTGAAACACGAAAGCGGGGTTGCCTTGTTCAGCTTTCACTTGGAATGCGCACATTGGGTGACAGTAGATTGCATGTCCGCACATGACTGGGAAAGTGCCACGAGTGCCGATCTGCGGAGTCCAGGTGAATTCCAGAAAGCAAGTGTATTTGCACAGTGGAGTCTGCAGATAATGAGGTCGTGCATATGTGTGTGTGAGTGCATGTGTGTGAGTGCATGTGTAGAGAGTATGCTCTGTGAAGACGTGAATATTGCTGATATGACTTTAGAAAGAAAATTAGCTCTCTGTGGATCCTCAAAATATACTGCATAATCAGTCATTTTTTTGATCCAACATTAGTAAATCAAAGGAATTTATTCAAAGCTCCACTTCTCTCCAGAGGTGTTAATAAATTATAATCATTTAACCTCAAACATTCTCTGGATTAAAGGGCTTTGCATTGGTGATGCTTAAATGTGTGAAATGAGTTTTATCCAAAAATATCAATATCCCAGAGTTTAAAAACCAGTCACCTTATCGCTGGACACCTGGTTCCCCAGGCTTAGAGCTCCTGCTGGCCAAAGTTGGGCCTTGGTGGTCATTCCTTATGGAAGTTTCAGTGTTTCTATTTATAAAATGAATGGATTTTTTTGTTCCAAAGTGTTTAAAATAGTAAACATCCAATCCCAGCGTCCAGAAATAATATTCTTCACAATTTGTTGTCTTTATTTCTTATGCATGTTGTTTTAAATAGTTTAAATTGACAATGTATGCATTTTCTTGCCTTTTCCACTTCCCATAGTTTAAATTCTTTATAAATATAATAATATTCTTTTATATAATGATATCACAATTTAATTAGTCAAATTTATGCTGTTAAATAAATAGATTCCTTGCAATTAAATAACATTTCAAAGGATTAGTTTTCTGTCCAAGTGAAGTCTTAGTCATTTTTGACATGGTTAAATATGGCCCATTATTTCTGATTGGAATACACAGTGTTAAATTCATTCCTGGAGAATATAAGGCTCTGTGGTTTTTTGCTTCCAATTGTGTTTACCAAGGTCACTTCAGATTTATTCCTACTAAAGGTGTGAATTTAGTAATGGAACTTTAAGTGGCTTTATTATAAATAAGTGACACTTGAACAGAAAACATTTATAAGGACATCTCGGCTATAAACATATAAAACAAAAATGTTCTTTTAAAAATAAAAAATGTTAGAACTTGCAGGTTTAAAATAAATAAGTCACAAGGATGTAATGTGCAGCATGGTGACTATAATCAATAAAACTTGGAAAGTTGTCAAGAGAGTGAAGTTAAAGTTTTCATCACAAGCAAAAGACGTTTGCTATAAGTTTGTATGAAAACAGAAGGCAGCCAGGCTTATTGTGGTGATGATTTTGCAGTGAATCCAAAAAGCAAATCTTTACCGTGTGTGCCTGACACCAAGAGAATGGGGTATGTCAGTTTTACCGCAATTTTTAAAAAGGAAAATAAGTACATAAACCAACCAACCAACAAAATAATAAAAACAAAAGTAAAGAATGTTAGAAAAACTCCAAAGATGAGCATAGAGCTTGTCTCTGCTACAGTTCGAACTTGGCCATAAAGACAACATGGCCTACTTGAGCCAGTCCATTTCACAAAAGAAATCAGAGCGCCTATTATTCAGAACTTGAGAAACAAAATCCTTTTTTTTCAAATGTGAGCATTTACTTTATAATTTTAATCATTCCATTCTCAGCACCTGACACTTATTGTCCCAGGTCCCGCCTGCCCCGCACTCACCCCGCGGAACATGGCCATGTACCACTTTCCTTTGTATTTGCTGAAAATAGCAAATAAAGGCCCAAGAACTTTATTTTAAAGAAAATTGCTAACTCACTAGTAGGCAACACGTGCTCTCTTTGCACTCCCAAGGTGAGAAATCAACAGAATCTCGAGTATGATCGCCCGTGAGGGGTGGAGTTCGCTTNATTTGCTGAAAATAGCAAATAAAGGCCCAAGAACTTTATTTTAAAGAAAATTGCTAACTCACTAGTAGGCAACACGTGCTCTCTTTGCACTCCCAAGGTGAGAAATCAACAGAATCTCGAGTATGATCGCCCGTGAGGGGTGGAGTTCGCTTCACTGTGATCATCAGCTTTGGTAAGAACAAGAAGACAGCAGCTAAATGCTGGCACAGCTGTGGGTAGGCCCTCTCTCTCTCTTCTGCTGTGAGTATGAAGTGAGAGGAAACCTTGTTTTAGGGAGCCGTCTATGGTCAAAGGCTTAAGATATGGGCATAAGCATCTTCAACAGAAGAGCATCCAAGGTGGGATGCTGAAAAGGAAGTCCGTGTGGACGATGTCGCATGGAGATAAACCCCACCCACCAAAGAAAGGCAATGCCAAAGAATGCTCCAACTACCGCACAATTGCACTCATCTCACATGTTAGTAAAGTAATGCTCAAAATCCTCCAAGCTAGGCTTCAGCAATACGTGAACCGTGAACTCCCTGATATTCAAGTTGGCTTTAGAAAAGGCAGGGGAACCAGAGATCAAATTGCCAACATCTGCTGAATCATGGAAAAAGCAAGAGAGTTCCAGAAAAACATCTACTTCTGCTTTATTGACTATGCCAAAGCCTTTGACTGTGTGGATCGCAATAAACTGTGGACAATTCTGAAAGAGATGGGAATACCAGACCACCTAACCTGCCTCTTGAGAAATCTGTATGCAGGTCAGGAAGCAACAGTTAGAACTGGACATGGAACAACAGACTGGTTCCAAATAGGAAAAGGAGTAGAATTGATGCTTTTGAATTGTGGTGTTGGAGAAGACTCTTGAGAGTCCCTTGGACTGCAAGGAGATCCAACCAGTCCATTCTGAAAGAGATCAGCCCTGGGATTTCTTTGGAAGGAATGATGCTAAAGCTGAAACTCCAGTACTTTGGCCACCTCATGCGAAGAGTTGACTCATTGGAAACGACTCTGATGCTGGGAGGGATTGGTGGCAGGAGGAGAAGGGGACGACCAAGGATGAGATGGCTGGATGGCATCACTGACTCGATGGATGTGAGTGTGAGTGAACTCCGAGAGATGGTGATGAACAGGGAGGCCTGGCGTGCTGCGATTCATGGGGTCGCAAAGAGTCGGACACAACTGAGCGACTGAACTGGACTGAACCGTCTCTCAGACTTGGCAAGGGGGAAACCGCACATCCCTGCCCCAGCGTGAGATGCAGTGGCGAGACCCGCAGGCCCTGTGAGACGGGGGGCCGCGTTCACCTTGGGGGGCCGCTTGGGGAACCAGGGCACGGTGTGCCGGGATGCGGCGTTATGTGCACTTTGCTACAGGAGTCGCAGTTTGAGAGGCAACTCCATCTCCCTGGATTCCTGGCTGACTATAAGGAGCACAGTCCCATTGCTAATTCGCTTTGGAAGTGTCACATGTACAGGAAGCGTATTTGGACGGTTCTAAGCCCCGGAAAGTTTTGCTTTGTTAGTGCAACTTAACCCCAGTTCATCCTGACAACCACCCTCGCCTCGTAAAAAAATCTAGAGTAACAAAATGTTTCTCTTCAGAATATCTTCATTTACAAAGGACCAAGCAGAACTGGGGTAGAGACTGGGGTGTGGTGAATGAATTAATTCTTCAAAGCCAGTGGAGCTGGCAGTATCAGAAATTCGCCCGATCTGACACAGAAGACGTGCTGAGTATTTCTTACTCTGTAAGGCAAAATCTCTTTCTTAATTTATTTTAATTTTTCCTTTTCATATTAGCTCACTCCACAAACATTTATTTGTTACCTTAATATGAACAAATCACTTCAAATCATCTTCGAAGATGACATGAACCTTATATTTGAGGACTTTCTTGCCTGAGGATGAGAATAAAAGATTTCCAAATACTACGATATAAAACAGGAAGTGTACTTCCCTCCCGTAATGCAGTGCTTTGAAAGCGATTATTTAAATTGCTGTATAGCTGTCAGGATCTTGATGCACATAAAAAGTTTTTCTTTTCCATAACAGGATATATGCTCCGCGTGGTTTTCTGGAACCTGAATTATTCACATTTCCAGAGCATCTTTCCACATGAGTACACCAAGACCAACCTCATTCCTTTTTTAAGTTAATTCTTTTTTCTCACTGAAGCATGGTTAATTTGCAACATTGTCTTAGTTTCAAGGGCACAGAAAAGTGATTCATATCACTCTGATGGCTACCTGTTCTTCTCCAGGTTTTTTTCCTCTGTGAGTTTTCACAAGATTTTGCGTATCGTTCCCTGGGCTATATAGTAGGTCCTTGTTTTTACCGATTTTGCATATATTAGTGTGTATATGTTAATTCCAAACTCCTGATTTCTCTCCCCTGTCCCACCCCTGTTATCCCTTTTGGTAAATATAAGTTTGTTTTCTATGTCTATTCTGTTTGGTCAATAAGTTCATTTATATATATATATTTTTTTAGATTCCACATATAAGTGATATTGTATGATACTTGTCTTTCTCCATCTGACTTACTTCACTTTGGATGATAACTTCTGGGTTCAGCCATATTGTTGCAAATGACATTATTTCATTCTGTTTCATGACTGAGCAGAATTCCACTGTACATACATTCCACCCCTTCTTTATCCATTCATCTGTCGATGGACACTTAGGTTGCTTCCATGGCTTGGCTGTTGTAAACAGAGCTGCAGCCAGCATTGGAGTGCGTGTATCTTTCTGAATTAGAGTTTTCATCGTTTCTGGATATATGCCCAGGAGTGGGATTGCTGGATTATATGGTAGCTCTCTATTGTTCTTTATAGTGACTGTACCAATTTACATTTCCATCAACAGTGTAGGAAATATCCTCATTATTTTTTTAAGAGTTGTTCTGCATTATAGTTAGAAATATCTCACTTTATATAACCAAACCCCCTATTGTGCTTATCTTTTAAAATATAATTATAAAATGAATAGAGACTTATTATTTATAAAATAGGTTTCACTACAAAAATGGCATGTTTATTCAACCTGAATGGAAGGATATTAAAAGAAAGAAAAAGAACCTCTCTCAGCTCCATCCTAATTCAAACTTGCTTAAGGGGAAAAAAAAGTGGCTTGTTTATTTATGTATGCATAGATTCATTTGTTTCTTGTTTAACTGAAATGTCCATGGATCTAACCCTGAACATATGCGCTCTGCTTCTTCCTCACGCTTTATGTCATCTTTCATAATATTCAGATGCTGCAATAGTTTGAGCATAGATTTTTCCAGACTCATATCAAGAAAAAAAAAGTTTATATTCTTTTTTTTAATAATCTTGGGCCAATCCCAAAACTGGCCCTGATTGGACCAGCATGCAACTCTTAACATTCATGACCAATCACTGTGGCTCACGGGATGGGATAGACCCTTTGGCCAGGCTTGGGTTTTATGCTCCACCTCTGGAGTCATGATGATGAAGTGCCCACCCAAAGAGTGTGATCTGAGGGAGAGGAAAAGATATAATTTGACACAAAGAAGGAAGAATAAATATTCTTGGCCAAAAAATAAATAATGTCCACTCTAGGTCCTGTTTTCCTCTCTGGACCCCTATTAGCCTGCTCACATATTTTTCCCTCTTAGCAATCACTCATGCATTCTTTTACCAACATTCAGTGGATATACGAGACATATACAAACGGGATCACACCCTAGATTTTTCTGCTATTCTACGTTTCATTAACAGTCCATCTTAGACCTTCCATATGAGCCCCAGGAGTCTACTTCATGCTGTTCAATGACTGCATGATACTCCATTAAAAGTATGTACTATAATTCATTTAACAAGTTCCCTATTTATGGACAATCAGTTTTGGGGAAGCTTGTTATTGTTCAGCCTCTCAGTCATGTCTGACTCTTTGCGACCCCATGGACTTCAGCACACCAGGCCTCCCTGCCCTTCACCATCTCCCAGAGCTTGTTCAAACTCATGTCCATTGAGTCAGTGATGCCATCCAACCATCTCATCCTCTGTTGTCCTCTTTTCCTCCTGCCCTCAATCTTTCCCAGCATCAGGGTCTTTTCCAATGAGTCAGTTCTTCAAATCAGGTGGCCAAAGTATTGGAGCTTCAGCTTCAGCATCAGGCCTTCCAATGAATATTCAGGATTTGATTTCCTTTAGGATTGAGTGGTTTGATCTTTTTGCAGTCTGTGGTGTTGGAATCTTCTCCAACACCATACTTCAAAAACATCCATTCTTCAGCATTTGGCCTTCTTTATGGTCCGACTCTCACATCCATACGTGGGGGGTGGTGCTGTAATAACAAATAATGTTCCTTTGAACATATTTGCACATAAATCCAACACATTTGCTCAAGTTTATCTCTAAAGCCCAAGACATAAAATTAGTAAGGTCAAAGAGGATGTGCATTTAAAATGTTAATAGACATGTTCAAAAATACAAATAAAACTAGAGGCTGAATTTCTTTGCACACCTATCCATAGTATATGAAAATGCCTGAGTTTCATTGTACCTTTGTACTTTTGCTCCAAGCAATGACTAAAAAAGCAGTATTTTTATTTTATTTTGTATGTGATATGTTTACAAGCCACATAAAGGCCATTATCTGTGAACTGCCTTTTTCCATGCTTCTTTTTCTTCTAGGTACTGAATTTCTCTTACTTACTTCTTAGTATATTAAGAAAATTAGCATCCATTCTGCTATGTTAGCACCTTTTTTAAACTTTTGACTCTATTTTTCTGTGGTATATTTGTCACATCAAACTTTTTCAATTTTTTTCTGTTCAGATTTGTCAGTCTCTTTTCCTTGTGGTTTCTATGCTTTGCATGTTAGTTAGAAATTACTTTAAATGTGAACGAATCTCACTCATGGTTTTCTTCTGCCCCATTAATGCCACTTTGGGGTTTAGGTCATTGATTCATCTAAAGCTATTGTTAGTCTTGGGATGTGGGAGTCCTTAACCACTTGTTTCTCCCTTCTTCTGGTTACGTGGTAGAGGGCATTTGCACAGCTCACAGTGGATTGAACTATGAAACTAGCCCTACATGATCAATCGAGAGTCGGAGTGGCACAAGGAGGGCTTCCCTGGGGCTCAGCTGGCAAAGACCCCGCCCTCCTTGCAGAGAGGCACAAGTCACCGCAGGTCAAACCATGTGATTGTCAAGGCAAAGCCTCACTCTTCCCTCTGATACGCAATCTGCTGAGCTTGAGGCAGTGGCGTTTCTACCATCTTGAGTCTTTGAGTGAATACAATTGCCCAGAGTCCCTGGGCAACCATGAGTGAAAAATAAACTTTTGGGGGGATTGAACCACTATGAGTCGGATGCTTTTTAACTGCAGCATAACCAACCCCATTCCAGGTACACAGGAGATCATGTGTTATGTCTGCCCCTTTGTTTAGTAGAGACACATGTGTCCAGAATGTCCCGTCTTCTCTCTCGGGTGCAGTTTTACAGCAGATGGTGTCCGTGCCCCTCCCGTGTCGCCTCCCTGCCGGCATTTGCTCGCACTTGCTCCTCCTTCCAGCTCCTAGCCCCAGCAGGTCTCGTTGAGGTGTCCTCTCACTGATGGAACTCACTCTGCCACCTGTTCAACAAATTGCTAAGTTCCTGGAATGCGTGCCTCCAGCAGCAACTCTCAGCCACGTCTGAGGAGGAATGCTGAAGGATAAAAACTGTAGTGCCCTTATCCCTTGGGTGAGACGCTCTAAAGTGGAAAACTTACAGGGCTTCCCCTGCTTCTCCAGTGCGACTGCACTTCATAACCCTGCTCAGTGTTTGTCCAATGACAACCCTGGTAGCTCCATTCTCGTACAGCTCAGGATGTCCTCCCCACAAAGCGGACACAGAGGAACCAACAGGACCTCCTCCTGAGAGCTTAGTGTGAACTAAGGCCTGAACGCCGTCAAGCCTCAGACGGCAGAACTGATATCCGAAAATGTGATAAACCAGTCAGTTATTCCATGTTCATTCGCATTTAGTGTTTAGTGTTCATGATTACCGTTTAGATTTGGTTAAAGCTATTTGAGATCCTAGTTTAAATTCTTTTTTAACAAAGATTTTTCAGCTTAAAACTGAATTTGTTGAGTTTTAAATCTGCCTGCTATGCAGGAGACTCAGGTTTGATTCCGAGCTTGGGAAGAGCCACTGGAGAAGGGAATGGCAAGCCTCTTCAGTTTTCTTGCCTGGAGAATCCCATGGATCAAGTATCCCGGTGGACTACAGCCCGTGGGGTCACAAAGAGTCAAACACACCTGAGCAACTAACATATTTGTATGAATGAAGAGCATAAGCTCCTGTGGAGAACAGTATGGAAGTTCCTTAAAAAACTAACAATAGAGCTACCTTATGACCCAAGAATCTCACTCCTGGGCATAGGTCTGGAAAAGGCAAAACTCTGATTTGAAAAAATATATACGCACCCTAATGTTCATAGCACTATTTACAACAGGCAAGGCATATCAGTAAATGTCCATCAATAAATGAGTGAATAAAAGATGCAGCATGTATGTACCATGGGATATTACTCAGCCGTAAAAAGAGTGAATAGTGCCATTTGCAGCCGCACGAATGGACCTAGAGAGTGTTGCACTAAGTGAGGAAAGTCAGACAGAGAAAGGCAGATACCATATGTCATCACTCCTGTTTGGAATCTAGGGGGAAAATTAGTACAAATCAACTTATGTACAAAGCAGAAACCAGCTCACAGACATAGAAAACAAACTTATGGTCACCAAGGGGAAAGATGGGCTGAAAGCAAGAAGAAATTAACTAGGAGTTTGGAATTACACGCTACTATCTATATTAAAAAGGCGCGGTGGGTGGGGAGGCTTACCTGGTGGCCAGATGGTAAAAAATCTGCCTGCAATGCAAGATACCCAGGTTCGATCCCTGGGTCAGAAAGATTAGCTGGAGAAGGGCATGACCACCCACTCCTGTATATTTGCCTGAAGAACCCCATGGACACTGGAGCCCGGTGGGCTACAGCCCGTGGGGTTGCAAAGAGTCAGATGCGACTGAGCGTGCACTCACTGGGCACCAGGTTGTACATCAGGAAAAACGAAAAAGAACAAGGAGTATACGGGCCAGAAACGCACAGATATCATTCTGTGCCTTTTAACAGTTCTTGAGATGATACTAATTAAAATAAATTTAATAAATTTTTATTGATGATAAAGTTCAAGTGACAAGACATTTTCTGAGTGAAAGAGAGTATGTTATTGTCCAAAGGATTGGATATTTATTTACCTCAAGTAATTAAAAACTTATCTTATGTCTCCCATGCGAGGGCATTTCAAGAATGCAGAGGTCTGAGTCGTGAAGCTGAAACCTTTCCACCTTGAATTAACCAGCATCCTCAGAGCTGAACACGTGTCAGATGAGAAAGTTCAAGCTTTACTTGCCTGAGGCAACAGGAAACCAACAAAATAAAGCCATTTTAATCTACCATCAGACCCAAAACCAAAAATCTCTTTCAAACAATAGGTTTTTTTGTTGTTTTTTTTTTACTGTTTTGTCAGAAGACAATATTACTCTATATTACAGAAAAGGTGGTTTAAGGAACTCAGAAAGAAAAGCTCATTTGTGCAGTTTACATGAGATTATGGCTGTGGGAGGAATTTTTCTACCACCAGCAAAGCAAGGGAAAAAAGTCTTTGTTTTGTTTTTTGTTTTTTTGCAGAACTTGCAGAAACAATAACTTTAAATCAGCCCTCCCGATCTACCACAGGCTCTGGGTAATTATCCCCAATAGGTCCCTTTAGTGAGTCAGTTTCTATTTTTTTCTTCAAAAGTAGTTTCTTTTTGACATTTTTATGCAGTCTTTCTGTTTGCTAAAATAACAGAAGTCTCCTGTTACGAAAGCATCAGCAACCGTCAGGGCTTTTGCTTCTCCAGAGTGTGGCTCTCAAGCCTTCTGACACGGTGGCCAATAGGGAAATCTGAGTTTCAGATTTTGTATCAATTCCTTTTTCTTCAGCAGATAAATGACACTGAATTTGAGACTGTCCCACTGATCTATTTAATTGTCAAACACACCGATGCTGCATATCTGAAGTCTTTTCATGAGTTTTTTGAAATATCTTTTTCCTCTTTTTGTTTTTTAAACTTTATTCTGATCTTAAAGAATCCAGTGGAACTGAAAAAGAAAAATCAAATAATGAGAACTCTTGCCTATGGAAAGGATGGAGGGAAAAAAAAAAAAAACTTATTTACCCCCACCTAAAACAACCAAAAATTAGACAAAAATATATGAGGCAATAGTTTTAAGACACTGGATCTTCAAAGGATGAAGGGTGCTGGTCCCTGAGATATGAGAGATAAACCAGGTGAACACTATACTGCTCCACCTTGCTGCCTTCAAACAGTTTCCAGGTCACGTCTAGAGAGTGAGGGTCCAGGAGGAATGCAGCCAGCTCCTTGAGCCGAGGAAAGCAAAGCAACACGGTTGACAGGACCGTGTATACCAGAGGGGAAGGAGCTGCACGGAGAAAGTTCTGCAGAGGGCCCGCCTTGAATCAGTGCCTGCATGTGAGAGAATCACCTGAAGCCAGACAAAGAATCAGCCGAAAGGATTAAAAGTTCCAGTGCTCAGTGAACACTCGGGAGTAAGAATGGTGTCTATATGCGTCAGGCAGATTGGAAACCTGAAGATTTACAGGGCATTGAGTACAACGCTCAAAAGCATCTTTTGTTGATGAGGAACAACTAGCCTGTGAGTACACACCACACTGGTTCTAACAGTAAAAGCAAAACCAGAAAAGCCCAAACTGTTTCCTAGTAACTTAACTGCGTCCTGAGCAAAGCTCAAGAGTGTTTATAGAAATACACAAATATTCAGCACCCCTCGAGGTATAATTTACAATGTCTGGCAGTCAATCAAAAAGTTCCAGACAAACAAAGAAATAGGAAAATATGATCCATCATAAGGAGATAAATCAATCAATTGAATTTGATTAAGAACTAACCACAGATGTTAGAGTTACAAGAGAAGGATATTAAAATGGTTATTATAATTGTATTCCATATGTTCAAAAAGTAAAGCAAAAATATGGAAGATATTTTAAAATATCCAAATCAAACTTCTAGTGCTGAAAACTGCAGTGTGTGAAGTAAAAAATACACTTTCTAGGACTAACAGTAGGTTAGACATTGCGAGAGAAAAGATTAGTGAACTTGAAGGCATTCCAATGGAAACAATCCAAAATGAAACAGAGAACTGTTCAAATTTGCACAGAGTGTCAGGGAGGCATGGGGCAGTTTCAAGCAGCCTAAAATACGAAGTCACAATGGGGAGAGAGGCAAAAAATGTTTTGAAGAAATAATGGGTGAACGTTTTCCAAATTTGCTGAAAACTATAAATACCTGAAGCTGAGAACCTACAGAAACGTAAAGAAAATGATACAAAGCCACAGTGCAATCAAACTGATTAAAATCAGTGACAGACAGAAAACCCTGAAAGCAATCGGAGAAAAAGGCGGTACAAAGGGGCAAAGAAAGAATGATAGTAGATTTCTTGTTGCAAACAAGGCAAGAGAAAAAAAAAAACAGTGGAGCAATATTTTTCATGTATTGAAAAGACAAAAATCTGTCTTTCTAGAATGCAGTACTTAGTGACCATGTCTTTCAAAAATGAAAGCAAGATGAAGACGCTTTTAGTTGTATGAACACTGAAAGAACACATCTACTTCTTGAGAAGATGAGTAAAATTGATAAATCTCTACATTAGTCAGGGAAAAGGAAAATATAAATTGTCACTCTCAGAAAAGAGAGAGGAGATATCACTAGAGACTTCACAAATATCAAAATGATACTATATACACAAATTTATACCAATAAACTCTGCAACTAGAAGGCAAATGGACAAATTCCTTGAAACACACAGACCATCAAACTTCATGCAAGAAAAGTTAGGTATGATAAATAGCCCTCCATCTATTAAAGAAGCTAACTTTGTAGTTTAGTTTCTGACAAAGAAATACTGAGACACAGATAGCTTCACTGGAATATTACCCTGAAGACTTAAGGAAAAATAATATCAGTTCTACAAAAATACTTCCCCACAATTGAAAGGGAGAAAATACTCCCCAACTCAGGCTATGAGGCCAGAAATGCCCTGCTATCAAAAACAATGGAGATATTAAAAGGAAAAAATTGCAGACAAATATCCTTCATGATCAAAAATAAATTTTTTCTTAATGAAACATGAAAAAATTAAATCTGACACTATATAAAAAGATAACATATCATGAACAAATGTGAAAGCTTGTGCAAGTCAGTTTAATAGTAGAAAATTTCCAGTGGCCACCATAATACAAAGAAACAAATAAACAAATTGAATAAAAATATACATTAACAGCTCAATAGATGGAGAAGCATGCACTTAACAAAATTCAACAAAAATTCCTGATAAAAACTCTTCAAAAACTAGAAACACAAGAGAACTTCCTCAATTTTATAAAGGACATATGTAAAAATACAGCTAAAAAAGCTGTAAATATAGCTTTACTTAAGATCAGGAACAAAGCACATAGCCCGCTCTACCACTTCTCTTCAATATTGTAAGGAATTTCTTGTCAAAGCAATAAGGCATGAAAAGGAAATAAAAGCAGCCAGATTGGAAAGGCATAGATAAAATAAACTTTATTAAAAAATGATGTTGTTCTTTATGCATAATCTCCAAAAAAAAACTAATAGACACAAGTTTAAGAAATATTTCAAGATAAAATATCAATATATAAAATCTGGGTCTTTTTTTCTGTATTAACAATAAAAATTCAGATATTTAAATTTTTAAAAATTGCCAGAAGAAATAATTCTTCCTAAATCATTCTATAAGGTCAGCATTTTCCTGTCACCAAAGCCAGACAGTTCAATTCAACTCAGTCATGTTCAACTCTTTATGACCCCATGGACTGCAGGACAACAGACGTCCCTGTCCATCACCAACTGCTCCAGCTTGCTCAAACTCATGTCCATCAAGTCGGTGATGGCATCCAACCATCTCAACCTCTGTCCTCCCCTTCTCCTCCCGCCTTCAATCTTTCCCAGCATCAGGGTCTTTTCCAATGAGTCAGCTCTTCACATCAGGTGGCCAAAGTATTGGAGTTTCAGCTTCAGCATCCTTCCTTCCAATGAATATTCAGGACTGATCTCCTTTAGAATAGACTGGTTGGATCTCCTTGCAGTCCTAGGGACTCTCAAGAGTCTTCTCCAACACCACAGTTCAAAATCATCAATTCTTCAGCATTCAGCTTTCTTTATAGTCCAACTCTCACATGCATAAATGACTACTGAAAAAACCATAGCTTTGACTAGATGGACCTTTGTTGGTAATGTAATGTCTCTGCTTTTTAATATGCTCTCTAGGTTGGTGACAGCTTTTCTTCCAAGGAGCAGGGGTCTTTTAATTTCATGGCTGCAGTCACCATCTGCAGTGATTTTGGAGTCTAAGAAAAAAAGTCAGCCACTATTTCCACCATTTCCCCATCTATTTGCCAAGAAGTCTTGGGACCGGATGTCATGATCTTAGTTTTTGGAATGTTGAGTTTTAAGCCAACTTTTGCATTCTCTTCTTTCCCTTTCAGCAAGAGGCGCTTTAGTTCTTCACTTTCTACCATAAAGGTGGTGTCATCTGTGTATATGAGGTTATTGATATTTCTCCCAGCAATCTTGATTCCAGCTTGTGCTTCATCAAGCACAAGACTTTGCATGATGTACTCTGCATATAAGTTAAATAAGCAGGGTGACAATATACAGCTTTGATGGACTCCGTTCCCGATTCAGAAATAGTCTGTTGTTCCTTGTCTGATTCTGTTGCTTCCTTACCTGCATACAAGTTTTTCAGGAAGCAGGTAAGGCAGTCTGCTATTCCCATCACTGGAAGATTTTTCCACAGTTTGTTGTGACTCACACAATCAAAGGCTTTGGCATAGTCAATAAAACAGAAGTAGATGCTTTTCTGAAACTCTCCAGGCTTTTTCCATGATCCAGTGGATTTTGGCAATTTGATCTCTGGTTCCTCTGCCTTTTCTAAATTTAACTTGAACATCTGGAAGTTCACAGTTCACATACTGTTGGGCCTGGCTTGGAGAATTTTGAGAATTACTTTGCTAACATTGAAATGAGTGCAATTGTGCGGTAGTTCAAACATTTTTTGACATTGTCTTTCTTTGGGTTTGGAATGAAAACTTCCATTTTCCAGTCCTGTGGCCACTGATGAGTTTTCCAAATATGCTGGTATATTGGGTGCAGCACTTTCACCACATCATCTTTTAGGATTTGAAATAGCTCAACTGGAATTCCATCACCGCCACTAGCTTTGTTTGTAGTGATGCTTCCTAAGGCCAATGGACTTCCCCTGTGGGTCAGCTGGTAAAGAATTTGCCTGCAATGCAGGAGACCTGAATTCCATCCCTGGGCTGGGAAGATCCCCTGGAGAAGGGAAAGGCTACCCACTCCAGTATTCTGGCCTGGGAAATTCTGTGGACTGCATAGTCCATGGGGCCACAGAGTTGGACATGACTGAGCGACTTTCACTTCACTTTCCTAAGGCCCACTTGACTTTGCATTCCAGGATGTCTGGCTCTAGGTGAGTGATCACACCACCATGGTTATCTGGGTCATGAAGATCTTCTTTGTATAATTTTCCTGTGTATTCTTGCCACCTCTTCTTAATATCTTATTCTGTTAGGTCCATACCATTTCTGTCCTTTATTGTGCCCATCTTTGCATGAAATGTTCCCTTGATATCTCTAATTTTCTTGAAGAGATCTCTGCTGCTGCTGCTGCTAAGTTGCTTCAATCGTGTCTGACTCTGTGCAACCCCAGAGATGGCAGCTTACCAGGTTCTTCTGTCCCTGGGATTCTCCAAGCAAGAACACCGGAGTGGGTTGCCATTTCCTTCTCCAAGAGATCTCTAGTCTTTTCCATTCTTTGTTTTCCTCTATTTCTTTGCATTGATCACTGAGGAAGGCTTTCTTATCTTTCCTTGCTATTTTTTGGAACTCTGCATTCACATGGGTATATCTTTACTTTTCTCCTTTGCTGTTAGCCACTCTTCTTTTCTCAGTTATTTGTAAGGCCTCTCGGACAACCATTTTGCCTTTTTGCATTTCTTTTTCTTGGGGATGGCCTTGATCACTGCCTCCTGTACAATGTCATGAACCTCCATCCATAGTTCTTCAGGCACTCTGTCTGTCAGATCTAATCCCTGAAATCTGTTTGCCACTTTTACTGTATAATCATAAGGGATTCAATTTAGGTCATACCTGAATGGTCTAGTGGTTTTCCCTACTTTATTCAATTTAAGTCTGAATTTTGTAATAAGGAGTCCATGATCACTACCACAGTTAGCTCCCAGTCTTTTTTTTCTTTTTTTTTTCTGACTCTATAGAACTTCTCCATCTTTGGCTGCAAATAATATAATCAATCTGATTTCGGTGTTGACCATCTGGTGATGTCCATGTGTAGAGTCTTCTCTTGTGTTGTTGGAATAGAGTATTTGCTCTGACCAGTGCATTCTCTTGGCAAAACTCTGTTAACCTTTGCCCTGTTTCACTTTGTACTCCAAGGCCAAATTTGCCTATGACTCCATGTATCTCTTGACTTCCTACTTTTGCATTCCAGTCCCCTATAATGAAAAGGACATCTTTTTTCCATGTTAGCACTAGAAGATCTTGTAGGTCTTCATAGAACCATTCAACTTCTTCAGCATTACTGGTTGGGGCATAGATTTGGATTACCATGATACTGAATGGTTTGCCTTGGAACAAATAGAGATCATTCTGTCATTCTTGAGATTTCACCCAAGTACTGCATTTTGGATTCTTTTGTTGACTATACGGGCTACTCCACTTCCAATTTACCTTGATTCATGGACCTAACATTGCAGGTTCCTGTGATGCCGGGAGCCAGCATGAGGAATCCCGCCCGTGGCAAAGGTCATGAGGAAGGAAGCCTGACAAAACGCAAGGACGTGATCAGGCTTCAGGGAATTTTTAGATATAGTTGGTATATAGAAAAACAAGTAGTAGACCTGGTATTAGCAACATTAGATCTTTGAGTTAAGTACTTTCTTTGTTATAACCCACTGGACCTTTGTTCTACAGGAATGTAACTTTATTTATTACTTTGAGGGTGATGCAGAGTAAAGAAAAAACACTTCTAGGGAAAAGGAGTTTTCTGGTTGATAGACAATTATCCAGGAAGAGAGCCATAAAAATGTTAACAGGCCTCTTGGCCAGAAGATAATGTAAACCACCTGAGACCTTTTGTATACGGGAGGGTATGCAAAAAGAAAGCCTGGTCTCAATGAGGGTAAGGACTGCTGCCCCTGCATAACTCTGCATATTCCATTATGTGCAACTTGGGGTATATAAGCTGATTTTGAAAAATAAAGTTTTGGAAGTCTTGCACCGATGCTGGGCTTCCCCGTGTCGTTCTTTTCTCCCCTTTTTCTGGCTGAATTCCCACCTGGGGCATGGAGGCTCACCATGTCTACTTACTTGTCCCAGCTTCTAAGATCCCTAAGAGAGAGAGCCCAAGGCGGGGCACTCTACGATATTCAAACGGACGCCGATGGCCTAATGTAGATGGTGGAAGTTCCTTGTCTGGAATTTTATTGGCTTTCCATGTAAACCAAGTTATTCAGCCTCTTTTCTCCCCCTAAATTTCCTACTATACTATTTCTTCCTAATCTAATCGTATATCTCTAAATAAATAAGTTTTTCCTCGCCTATCCGTCTCCCCTTCAAATCACCCTGGATCCACCGGGGCTGGACCCCGGCAGTGTACGAGCGCTTCATCTCCAAGTATGTAACACAGTACCTTGTACTCAAAAATGTTTGTTGGTGGTAAGCAAGTAAGTGATTAAACCCTTGAATCAATTTTGCCATTTCCAAGACAGTGGTTTTTCAATAACCAGGTGAAAAGTTAAAGGACCAATAGTTAGTTGAATCAATAGGAAAGTGCATAGAGGCAAATGGCTATTTTCCCTGGAGGAACATTTAGGACAATTGTGACTTGCTGAAAAAAGGGCAGCAGCCTATAGAATTCAAAAACAGGATAATGGAGCAGTAGATGGCTTCTGTGATGGGTTAGCAGAACGGCTTAACTTTTAAAAAAAAAATCAAAGATGTTTTTATTGCCTCTTTAAAATACCACAATGGAGTCCATAGAACCATCTGGCATCTTGCTGTTTCTGAAGCCGGACCACTCAGATCCTATTAGTCAGCATGCTGAATTGTTCCTTTTTAAGAAACATAGATGCCATCCAAAAATTTTCTGAAATCGTTGTTTTTAACTTTTGGTGGTGCCTTGCTGAATCAAAGCACCTGAATTTGACACAAGTTCAATGACATTTCTTTCAAGAATCAACTCATCTTCCTGGACTTGAGATACTGAACAAGCAACCCCTGGCCTCATCCAAATCCTACGGATGTATTTTTAATCCCCCAAATAGCATCTCAACAAGAGAACCATTCTCCTGAATAACAAAGTTGATGGGGAAGTGGGCATACGCAGACCTCATCTTGTAATGGAAACCCAGTGTAACACCCTTGATCATGCTCTGTACATGATCTGTGAACAGATCTCTGTATAGATCATGTGAACAGTTGTCAGTTCCTTTCTGTTTCCCCACCATTTGTCAACCCAGAGCCTCTGTTTTTTCTTTCCAAAGAGACTCAGTTCTACATTGATGTGATTAAAGTCCCTCTACAGGGTGCCTCTGCACTTAATATGCCAGCAAATTTGGAAAACTCAACAGTGGCCACAGGACTGGAAAAGGTCAGTTTTTATTCCAATCCCAAAGAAAGACAATGCCAAAGAATGCTCAAACTATCGCACAATTGCACTCATCTCACAGGCTAGTAAAGTAATGCTTAAAATTCTCCAAGCCAGGCTTCAGCAATATGTGAACCGTGAACTTCCTGATGTTCAAGCTGGTTTTAGAAAAGGCAGAGGAACCAGAAATCAAATTGCCAACATCCTCTGGATCATGGAAAAAGCAAGAGAGGTCCAGAAAAACATCTATTTCTGCTTTATTGACTATGCCAAAGCCTTTGACTGTATGGATCACAATAAACTGTGGAAAGTTCTGAGAGAGAAGGGAATACCAGACCATCTGACCTGCCTCTTGAGAAATCTGTATGCAGGTCAGGAAGCAACAGTTAGAACTGGACATGGAACAACAGACTGGTTCCAAATAGGAAAAGGAGTCCGTCAAGGCTGTATATTGTCACCCTGCTTATTTAACTTAAATGGACAGGGAGGCCTGGCATGCTGCGATTCATGGGGTCGCAAAGAGTTGGACACAACTGAGCAACTGAACTGAACTGAACAGGATGCCTCTAGGGTCCTTCACAATAACTGTCCATCCCTTCAGAGTAACATTGACATTTTTCTGGAACGTCGACAATCTGATTGCTGAGAAAAGTCTTCATTCTCACAGTAGATGTGGCAAAGAGCAGTCTTAACTTTTTAGTACCAAAAATTCTTTGACAATGGGGTTAGACTACAGATCCCTTCTTGGAAAAATGTTTTTAAAGAACACAAAACAAAACACGTAAGATTACAAAGGAAACTAATTACATATAAATACAGTTTTCAAAATAGGCTTAAACAATTTCTTAATAAGATTTAGCAGTAGGCTTGATGACTACCATAATTTCTTAAAAGTAGTGAATATAAATGATATTTTAAGAAATTTGTGACAACTGTAATATGATATGAAAATATATTTTTGACAGTCACAGGAACTGCTAATCTTTTGTAGTTTTTGCCTACATTCATAGTCGATGAAAATGCTAAATCTCAGGCTAGTAAAAGTGAAATCATAATTTTTTTCTCCTTTTTAAATACAAAGGCCCCTTAAATTCTATTCGTAAACCACCTGAAGGGGCCTATGGACCCAAGGTTAAGAACCTCTGGATAGGGCTTCCCTGGTGCTCAGTGATAAAGAATCCACCTGCCAGTGCAGGAGACATGGGTTCAATCCCTGATCCAGGAAGATTCCACATGCTGCGGAGAAATAAGCCTGTGTGCCACTATTGAGCCTGTGCCGTGGCCAGCATAGACAAAACAAAATAAACAGATAAAATTATATTAAATAAGAATCTCTGGATGAAAGGGAAGTTGGGGTAATGGAAAATAGGGAATTATGAGGGAAAAGGAAGCAAAAGGAGTTTCCTTGTGCAGGTAGCCTTCTCTCTTTTCCTTCAGAAAGCTCACAGTATTCACTTCCTAGCCTCTCATTTGTTCTCTGCCTCATTACAGTGGGGTTTGTACCCCTGTCCTTCCACAAAACCATCCTTCCCCAAGTCATGTCTGGTGTCCAGGCAGGACGCTGACCTGAGTGTACCTCGGTCCTTACTTCATTTGGTTTCTCTTTGGCTGCTGTACTCTTGACTACTCTCTTTCTAAAGCTTCTTTTCTCCTTTGGCCTCTTTCTTTTCCTCATGTCTTTCTGGTTCCTTTTCAGCCTCCCATCCTACTTCATCTCATGTCTATGGATGGGTCCCTGGAGCTCTAACTTCCCTATATATCTGCTCTCATTCTGCGTTCTTTCTCTGGATAGTCTTGCCAGTCTAATCTACATCTTTAGCTGAAGGCTCTTTCCTGATCCTAAGTCCCTATGTTCAGCTATCCACAACTCTTCTTAAATATACCAGGGATCCCTCAGACTCAATATATCCCTCAAATAAATTTATTCTCTTCCCCTCTCTGCTTTTTCTCCTATGTTTCCCATTTGGGTGAATGACACTGCAATCCAAATCTCCCCAAATTAAAGCTCCCAAACATAAAAATAACTGCCAAACTTTCCAGAGTAACTATCCTGAAGACTGCTCAAGTTTGTCCCTTTTTTTCCATTTTACTATGATTGCCTTAGACATTTTAAAAACTAGTAACAATTCATGTTTACACTTGGTACCCTGCCAAGTGCTTAGTATAAACTGTTTATTTAATCCTCATATCACCCCACCAGATAAAAATGATTATGCCTTAAATTACACATGAGAAAATAGAAGAAAAGGGAGAGAAGGAATTTCCCAAGTTTACAAGGTTTTTAAATGGCAGAGCCAGGATCGGAACATTGGTCTGTTGGATTCCAGAGCCATATGCCCAGCTGTTGCTCTTAGGGTCTCCAGGATTGCTCTAGTAAATTTTATTTATTATGGTACCACCTAAGTTCTCTCTCTTAGAGGCAAATCTTATTTGGCTGCCTAGGCTTTTCCATGTTGCCAAGACCCTCCCCCATGCAGCTCAATTCCTCAGCTAGGCTCCAAGAACTCACCCTGCTTATGTCTAGCCTCTTCTCTTGCAGACACCTAGCTTCCATTCCACACACAGATGCTTTTCTTCCCAGGGGCTTTTCTTCCTGAGCCCCAGGATTGGTTTGCTAAGGTAGTCATAATAACGTACCACGGACTGGGTGACTTGAACAACAGGAATACATTTTATCACAGCTTCAGAGGCTGAAAGTGTCCCAATCACAGTGTTGGCAGGGCTGTTTCCTTTGAAGTCTCTCTCCTTGACTTGCAGACGGCCATCTTCACTGTGTTCTCACATCATCTTCCCTCTGTGCTCATGCATCCTTGGTGTCTTTCTGAGTGTCCACTTTTCTCTTCTTTCTTAGAAGGACATCAGTAAGAGTGGATTAATGCCTCTACCTAATGGCCTCATTTTGACTTAATTACCCTGTTAAAGGTCCAGGGGGTATGGCATTACCAAATAAAATNGCTCATGCATCCCTGGTGTCTTTCTGAGTGTCCACTTTTCTCTTCTTTCTTAGAAGGACATCAGTAAGAGTGGATTAATGCCTCTACCTAATGGCCTCATTTTGACTTAATTACCCTGTTAAAGGTCCAGGGGGTATGGCATTACCAAATAAAATCCTAGGAAGACACTATTCAGTCCACAACACCCGCTCACATAGCTCATTTTGACTCATCCTTTTCAACTCATTCTTTCATGCCACCCTCTCTGGGAAGTCTTCTCTGGCTGCCTCAGGTCTGAGTTAAATGCTTCTGACATTAATTCTGTTACAATTCTTGAGCTTCTTCCTGTTATACTATTCTGTATGGCAATTATTTTATTTCTCTGACACCCCCATTGGACCAAGCTCCTTGAAGGCAGGAACTGTGACTCATTTTTCATTTTTCTAGCCAAAACCCAAAACCAAGTACCTGGATCATATGTGTATTTAATCAGTCAATTAGTTAACAATTTGATAGTTAATATTTTCCAAAATCTTATTTTAGTAAGATACTTTTCAAGATATTAAGGACACAGTGGTGAGCAAGACCAAAGAAAGTTCCTCCTCTCATGGAATTGACATTTAGCTAGCAGTCAATAAATAGGTGAAAATAAATGAACAGTATAATTCTGGTACTGAAAAAGAAAATAAAATGGAATAATTTGGTGGAGAGAAGCTTTTGTTGTTGTTTAATTGCTAAGTCATGTCCAACTTTTTATAACTCCTGTGGACTGTAGCCACTTCTGCTGACAAAGATCTGTATAGTCAAAGCTATGGTTTTTCCAGTAGTCATGTATGGATTGTGAGAGTTGGACCATAAAGAAAGCTGAGGACTGAAGAACTGATGCTTTTGAACTGTAGTGTTGGAGAAAACTCTTGAGAGTCCTTTNCCACTTCTGCTGACAAAGGTCTGTATAGTCAAAGCTATGGTTTTTCCAGTAGTCATGTATGGATTGTGAGAGTTGGACCATAAAGAAAGCTGAGGACTGAAGAACTGATGCTTTTGAACTGTAGTGTTGGAGAAAACTCTTGAGAGTCCTTTGGACTGCAAGGAGATGAAACCAGTCAATCCTAAAGGAAACCAGTCCTGAATATTCATTAGAAGACTGATGCTGAAGCTGAAATTCCAATACTTCGGCCACCTGATGGGAAGAACTGACTCACTGGCAAAGACCCTGATGCTGGGAAAGATTGAAGGCAGGAGGAGAAGGGGATGACAGAGGGTGAGATGGTTGGATGGCATCACCAACTCGATGGACATGAGTTTGAGCAAGCTCTGGGAGTTGGTGATGGTCAGGGAAGCCTGGTGTGCTGCAGTCCATGGGGTTGCAAAGAGTTGAAAACGACTGAGCGACTGAACTGACTGACTGACTGGACAGTAACTCACCCAGCTCCTCTGTCCATGGAATTTCCCAGGCAAGAATACTGGAGTGGGTTGCCATTTCCTTCTCCAGGGGATCTTCCTGACCCAGGGATCAAACTTGCATCTCCTGCACTGCGGGTAGATTCTTTACCTCTGAGTCACCAGGGAAGCCCTAAAAGGCAGTGTTAGGGGACTTCTTTCATCGGGGGTCCAGGGAAAACTGGAGAAGACATTTGAGACATTGTTTGAATGATGAGATGTAACCATGTATGATCTATAAGAAGAGAGTTTCAACTCCTGCACTGCGGGTAGATTCTTTACCTCTGAGTCACCAGGGAAGCCCTAAAAGGCAGTGTTAGGGGACTTCTTTCATCGGGGGTCCAGGGAAAACTGGAGAAGACATTTGAGACATTGTTTGAATGATGAGATGTAACCATGTATGATCTATAAGAAGAGAGTTTCAAGCAGGAAACATCACAGGCAAAGACCCTGAGATGGGAATTAACTTGGCAAGTTTGAGGTACAGTAAGAAGTCCAGAGTGACTTTAGATCAGTGACTGATAGTGAGAGCAGAAGATGATGTTAGAAGCTCGAGCTGATTTCTAAGTACAGAGGAAGCCACTGAACTGTGTTGAACCAGGGCTGGATATGATATGATTTGTGACCTTAATAACATTCCTCTGGCTGCTGTGTGCGGTGTATATTTTAGAAGGATGATGGTGGAGCTGGGAGTCTAGTGAAGAAAGTGCTGTCAATAATAGAACAGTGGTCTCAGCTGGGAATGATCTTGTACCCCCAAGCTCTCAAAGGGCATTTGGCAATGCTGGAGGGATTTTTGGTTTTCACAGCTGCAGGGCTGGAGTGCTACCACAGTATAGTAAGTAGAGGCCAAGAATGCTGCTAAACAGCCTCTAATGCACAGGACAGCCCCCAAGACAAAGAATTATTTGGTCAAAATGTTAGTAGTGCTGAGAATGAAAAACTCTGATTTAGAGAGAAATGACAGTGGTTTGACCCCAGTGGTGCCAGTGGAGGTTGTAGGAAGTTCTTAGACTTAAGATATATTTGGAGGTAGCTGGTAAGCTATACAGGACTTGTAGACAGATCAGATGTAGGCTCTTAGGTTTGGGGCCTGAGAAACGAGGTGGGTGTTGGTAATGTTTACTGAGAAGAGGAACACTGGGGGTTAGTCAATAGAGCATAGATGATATATAAACCATGAGACTGGATGAACTCCTTCAGGTAGATAATGTAGAGAAGGAAAGAAGCCTCAGACACTTCAGCACTGGAAATCCTCTTAGAGGAAGCGTAGCCAACGCAGGAGACAAGAATGAGGTCCTCAGAAGGCCAGAGAGGATGGGCTCCAAACTCAGGGAGGGCCACCCGAGAAGCAGGAACATTTCTTCCAATAAAAATGGGAGGAAGGTAAAGTTCATGAATGGCTTCTCAGATGTCTCAGTGATAAAGAATTGCCTGCCAACACAGGAAGCACAGGAGATGTGAGTTTAATCCCTGGGTCAGGAAGATCCCCTGGAAGAGGAAATGGCAACCCCCTCCAGTATTCTTGCCTGGGAAATCCCATGGACAGTGGAGCCTGGCTGGCTATAGTCCATGGGGTCACAAAGAGACAGACATGACCTAATCACTAAGCATGCACAAAGTTCATGAATAGGTGTATAGGCAGGTGAGTGGATCTGGCAACAATAAGGAGTGTAGCTTTAATTGAGTTTATTGTTTTTATTAGACTGAGCGACTAAGCATGTACATATTGTCTTATGAACTAAGGTCTGAGTGTGAGTATCAGTTGAGTGTGAGTGTGAATGTGTGTGTAGCAGGTGGAGATATTTGAGATTTGAGAAGGGAGAATGTTATTTGATAGCAAAATTGGATAGAGGGAGAATGAAATAACCATGGAAATGAGATAGAATTCTCAGAGTTTTGAGCCATTTGAGCTTTGTAGTCAAAATTTAAAATGAGTCCAGTCAGTATAATTTCTGAATTAATAATTAATTAATAACTTGTATTGAATAAATAAAATGTCATAGTAACAGTATATCAACACCTACCATTTCTTGACCATTTGTAATGTAGCATGCTTCAATCTTTACAGAATACTCTTATTTAATACTCTCAAATAACCCCCATGAGATAGGCAACATTATACTGAACTAACTTCTAAGGAAACTAGAGCTCAGAGATATTAAGTGATTTGTTTAAGCCCACACAGTAAAGAAGAGAATCCAAAACTGGTTCCATCAAACCAGAGCTCATATTCTTCACTAGTATTTTATATCCTCCTCAGGCTGTTGTTATTGCTGTTCAGTGGCTAAGTTGTGTGCAATTCTTTGTGACCCCCATAGACTGTAGCCCACCAGGCTCCTCTGTTCATGGAATTTTCCAGGTAGGAATACTGGAGTGGGTAGCCATTCCCTTCTCTAGGGGATCTTCCCAACCCAGGGATCAAACCCATGTCTCCTGCATTGCAGGCAGATTCTTTATCTTCTGAGCCACCAGGGAAGCCCTCCTCAGGCTATGCTTAATGACAATCACTGCCCTGAGCAGGGCTTTGTCATTTCCCTACCTTTCTAAAGGCCAAAAATGCTAATAACTCCAAGAGAAGGGGTGGGAGTAAAACGAGGAAGTGCTGAAAAAAATCACCAGTTTTCTTAAAAATGCATATAACTGATACTATGATATACTTTGTTGTGATGTGTCTCTCTCAAGATTCTTCTTGAGACTTAATGTAAACCCAAGTGTCCTGTTTACCCGCATGGGTTCAGTAAGGCCTGTGGAGAGGGAACAAGACACCAGAGAGGGAACAGGCACTGGGTATGATTTGCCTTCAGTCTCCAACCTCCCACGGGACAGTCTTGAGTACCGAAGAGCAACTAAGAGGACTTCTACCAAGGAAACATTCCACTTTCCCCCATGCCTCTACCTTTGGTTGGAAGATGTGAGCGTTGAGAAAGAGGTTATCTAAAACCTCAAGAGAGTCTCTGAAGAGAATGGAGATTTTCCTTTGTAATTTGACTTCTACTGCACACCCAGCTCACCCCACATTCTTGACAGCGATGTGGTTCACTTAGAGATTTAATGCAAAATATGACAGGTCCTTTCATTCAAAACCACGAAAGCATGATGATGCATTGAGTTTCCCTCACTTTAAATCGCTGTCAGCGATTTTCTTTATTTCCCTCCCTTCAACAATTAAAATGTTTTAGGGCTCTTTTATTTTTAGGGCTCTTTTCTGCCAGAGGAGATAAGGATGGAAGTGGACAATTGCTAAATCTGATGAATTTCCATATAGCATTATTGATATAAATGTATATCCCATAAATTTGGATTTATTCTCTCTGTTCCTGTCATATTTACCTACCACTTGCCATTAACTATGCCAATGTGGCCTTATTATTTAAAAGTTGTTTCTAAAAGACCAACTTTTTTGATACCTTTGTTTAAATACTTATGAAAAATCAGTTAAAGCTCAACATTTGTTTATTTATAGAGCTATTTATTTTTTTCTCTGAGCCTTGTTTCAACAATTTGTATATTTTGACTACATACTTTCTCACCTTGTCAGTCATGATGAAACATATTGGCTAAGATGGGGCACCCTACATGACATTGGGAGAGTTAACATCTCTCACATGTGTATTAGGTTAAGCCTTGATGTAGCTGGTTCTTGCTTTCTAGGAAAAGTTTAAGCAATCTTTTAGCATTCCACAAATATTGATTATACACTGATCCCTGGGTCGGGAAGATCCCCTGGAGAAGGAAACGGTAACCCACTCCAGTATTCTTTTTTTTTTTTTTTTTAAATTTTATTTTTACTTTATTTTACTTTACAATATCATATTGGTTTTGCCATACATTGACATGAATCCACCATGGGTGTATACGAGCTCCCAATCCTGAATCCCCCTCCCACCTCCCACCCCATATCCTCTCTCTGGATCATCCCTGTGCACCAGCCCCAAGCATCCTGTATCCTGTATCGAAGATAGGCTGGTGCTTCGTTCTTACATGATAGTATACACGTTTCAATGCTATTCTCCCAAATCATCCCACCCGCTCCCTCTCCCACAGAGTCCAAAAGTCCGTTCTATACATCTGTGTCTGTATTCTTGCCTAGAGAATCCCATGGACAGAGAAGCCTGGTAGGCTACAGTCCACGGGGTCTCAAAGAGTCGGACACAACTAAGCGACTTCACTTTCACTTTCCTACTGCCTAGCACCATGTTAGGTGCTTGAGATACAAAGAAGGGTAAGACCCAGTCATTGTTTTCAAGGAACAGAAAGAGACAAGTACACCATGTTACTGAGAGTATAATAGCTTCATCTGAAGGACAGAGTGGAAGAAAAGAAAGAAACACACAACCTGCAGAATGCTCTGGCGTTTCTATCCTAAGATGAAGGCATTGGCCATCTCTCACTCTCCAGCTCCCTCATGGTTAAGATAGCTCTGTGAAGTGAAGTGAAGTGAAAGTTGCTCAGTCGCGTCTGACTTTTTGTGACCCCATGGACTATACAGTCCATGGAATTCTCCAGGCCAGAATATCAGAGTGAGTAGCCAGGGATTGAACCCAGGTCTCCCACATTGCAGGCAGATTCTTTAGCAACAGAGCCACAAAGGAAGCCCAAGAGAGCTCTGGAGAGATTATCGGCTGGTACCACCCACCACCAGAAGACTGAGCTTAGGAGTCAGATAGACCTCGTTCAAATTACATATCCATCCATCACGTAAGAAGATGTGAATCTGGCAACTTTTTCAACCTCACTGAGCCCAAATTTCTTTATCCACAAAGTCAGGCTTATTGTAAGGTATGCAATGCTGTGAAGTGCCTAAGAGGTAAAGGTTTGCAGCCAGGCTGCCCTGATTGAGCCAGGGGACCTCGGGCAATTAATTGAATCTCTCAGATTTACAAGGAAATGATTATCCTAACCGTTTGCGAACTCTTTGTTGCTTTTATTTGTAAAATGGGGACAATAATGCCATGTATCTCTTTGGTTTGGGGGTGGATTAAATGATTAAAGTGCATAGAATAGTGCATAGTACATTGTAACTGGTCAATAAATGTTAACTATCATTATTATTAGATCTGCCTTACAAAGCAGTTGAAAATTAAATGAAACAGTGTGTCACAATAGCTAGCACAGTTCCTAACCCTAATATTCCCTTGCTAAATTCAACAGATGAAACTAAGTGAACTAAATGTGGCTTTCTCACTTTTCTTTCCTCAAGTCTCTGACCATGACTTCAACAGGGGGAACTTTTAAAAAGTTAAATCAGTCCTATCACAGTTCTCGCAGTTCTCCAGGGGTTTCCTGGCTCACTCAAAATAAAAGGCAAAGTCCTTAGCTGCTGCTGCTGCTAAGTCGCTTCAGTCGTGTCTGACTCTATGTGACCCCATAGACGGCAGCCCACCAGGCTCCCCCATCCCTGGGATTCTCCAGGCAAGAACCCTGGAGTGGGTTGCCATTTCCTTCTCCAATGCATGAAAGTGAAAAGTTAAAGTGAAGTCACTCAGTCGTGTCCGACTCTTAGCGACCCCATGGACTGCAACCCACCAGGCTCCTCCATCCATAGGATTTTCCAGGCAAGAGTACTGGAGTGGGATGCCATTAATGTGGCTTTCTCACTTTTCTTTCCTCAAGTCTCTGACCATGACTTCAACAGAGGGAACTTTTAAAAAGTTAAATCAGTCCTATCACAGTTCTCGCAGTTCTCCAGGGGTTTCCTGGTTCACTCAAAATAAAAGGCAAAGTCCTTAGCTGCTGCTGCTGCTAAGTCGCTTCAGTCGTGTCTGACTCTATGTGACCCCATAGACGGCAGCCCACCAGGCTCCCCCATCCCTGGGATTCTCCAGGCAAGAACCCTGGAGTGGGTTGCCATTTCCTTCTCCAATGCATGAAAGTGAAAAGTTAAAGTGAAGTCACTCAGTCGTGTCCGACTCTTAGCGACCCCATGGACTGCAACCCACCAGGCTCCTCCATCCATAGGATTTTCCAGGCAAGAGTACTGGAGTGGGATGCCATTGCCTTCTCCAAAGTCCTTAGAGCAACTTACAAATCCCAAAACAACCTGGTCCCACCCTGCCTCCCTGGCCTCCCAGCCTCCCCCTCCAGGCCTTACTCACGCTGCCTTAGCCACAGGGGATCTGGGTTATTCTTTGTACATGCCAAGCAGATTCTTATCTTCCACCTGTTGTGCCCGAAGTCCGAGTCCCCAAAACTGAGAGAATAAGACATCCACAGCAATGCAAAAGCAAAAAGGGGTTTTATTGCTAGCTCGAGCTAGGGCTCCCATCTCATCCAGCGCAGTGGAGTCTTGATGAGAGCCCCGAGCCCTAAATTACACCAGTATTTATAGAGTTAAGACAAAGACAGGGAGTTGGTAAGGATGGATTGGTTGCAAGGGTTTTATGGTATTTACTAATTGGCTGAATTTTCGCGCGCGCGGGCTTTCTTAGAGGATTTCCACCCTCTTCCGGATAGGCTGAAACTAGCCCTTTTCTTCCTGGCAATGACTTAGCTCCTCTGCAAGGGAGATTTTGGCCTGTCTTGGCCCCCTGATGCCTGTTATGGCACCTGTTTGGGTCCTAACACCACCCTGGCTGTTTCCTCTCCCTGAAAGGCCCTTCTTCCCTCAGAAACTGGCACAGCTGGCACCCTCTCATTCCTCAGGTTGTCTCGCCAGTGAGGCTATCCTTTCTTTACCTTGCTATTCCCTGGCATGTGTGCATGCTCAGTCACTTCTGTCGAGTCTGACTCTCTGCAACCCTGTGGACTGTAGCCTGCCAGGCTCGTCTGTCTGTGGAATTCTCCAGGCAAGAACACTGGAGTGGGTTGCCATTTCCTTCTCTAGGGGATCTTCGGGACACAGGGATGGAAACTTTATCTCTTATGTCTCCTGCCCTGGCAGGCAGGTTCTTTACCACTAATGCCGCCTGGTAAGACTTCTCAGCTTTGTATGTCTGCTTACGACACTGTTCTCTGCTGTACCATATATCTTACCTGTCTATTTATCTAGTTCTGTCTTCCTTCACTAGAAGGTAAAGTATTCTTAACTTTGATATAAAAAGTCTAAATTTGCTAGACATATTTGTTCAAATACTTATCAGTTCTTATTTACAAAAACTGACTACAATCTGGGTCTTGTGGCAAAGCTTGACAAATTTCAAATTGTTCTCATACAAAGCATGTTCTCTAAACATAACTTAAAAAAGTTTATTCTAATCTTTTGAAATCTCTTTCAGAAAATAGAAAAAAGAGGGAATATCCCTTACCATACTCTGTGGGTTTAATATAATCATGATGACATCAGACAAGGATTGTATAAGAAAAAAAATTGCAGGCTAACTTTACTTATGAATATAAATTTAAGAATTCTAAATAAATATTAGATACATCACAATCAAGTTGGATTATCTCAAGAATTCAAGACTGATATAACTTTAGAAAATTCTAGAATGCTATTCATCAGAAGAATAGATTAAAGGAGGTATAACCTATACATTTTTTCTTGAATATTTGGTGTTATTCCAAGGAATATTTGAAAAAACAAAAAACAGTGAGTTGTTTGGATTTAAAACCGAAGTTTCTAAGTTTCCCTGGCTCTGACTAAACTGTTCTTTCATCACCTGGCAGAATGAAGGAGTTAAAAAACGAAAGAAAATTAGACTTTCATATCTGAGTTTTGTCCTTAAAATATCCTATTTAATAAGCCTGCCACTGGAATGGCTTTATTTTCTTATATTGTGAATTTTCCCATTCAAATTCATGCAAAGTATACAAGAAAAGTCTTGTGAGAAACTATCTTATTACTAAGTTTGGTGAGCAGCATCTCCTCCATTCTTTTATCTTGTAATTCATAATTTTAAAATTAAAAAATTGTTAATTGTGTAGCATGACTTGTGATTGATTTTTTAATGCCTAGAATAGTTTGTAATCAAATTTCTTTTGCCAGATTAAAATAGGAATAAAGTAAAGTAACGTATTTACTGCACTTAACATGCTCTATAGACATTGACTTGTAAACTCCTATGAGGTTACTGATGCTTGAAGAAGTGGAGAAACTGGCCAACATTCCCTGTTTCTAGCATAGAGTGTTATTGGAACTTAAGCAGAGTTTATTTGACTTTAGAGATCAGCCTCCATTTGCCAGACTTGGAAGGAAAAATGACATACTGAGACAGTTTTCTTGATAATTAGAGAAAATTTTCACTTTCTTTCACAGTTTTTTTTTGTTTTCTTTTTTACTTTGGTGCTTTTGGTATGGGAACCTTAACCAAATCATTTCTGCAATTTTGCTGGATTCTCTATTTATATATCAAAGTTTTTAATGAGTTTTATATAGATTCCCATTTTGATAAGCTCATTACAAACTGTAGTAAAGGTAGCAGGAATTTAGTTTGATATCCAAAGGCACTGTTAAGATTTTGTACTAAAGGAAATGTATTTGACTTCTATGTTTGATCTGGGAAAAGACTAAAAGGTAAGAGAATTTTTGTTTGACTTCATAGTATCTTCCAGGTTTCTATGCCTCCCCTCACTGTATTGCATTCTACTCTTTTTCTCTTCACTTTTCACACTCAATCTATCATTAATCATTTAAAATAGACTCAATAGCTCGTGCAACTCCTCTGCCTCCTTACCAAGAACCCACCCTACCTGAGGATGGACAAGGAAATGGCAGCCCATCCAGAATTCTTGCCTGGAAAATTCAGTGGACAGAGGAGCCTGGAGGGCCGCACGGCCTGGGGTAGTACAGAGTCGAACACAACTGAGCACAGTACCACCGGACTTCTGCCCCAAGCCTGGCAACCCTAAAAAAATCCTGCTGCTGCTATTCTGTTCTGGCAGCTAAATTCTAAAGAAGTTTCCCAATCATACAGGTGTTCTCACTGTAAATTTATGTTCTACTAAATTTGGTGAGCACTCAATACTGCTTACCAAATTATTTCTTATTGAAGCTACAATTAACTATCTTAGTCTGCTTGCACAAGGCCCAGTAGCTTCATTTTTCTATTCAAGACTTCAGTGTGTTTCCCTTTCTCTTTTTTTGGAAAATGTTGAGGCCATTAGGTTATCTCTAGATCCATGTTTTTAAAGATCTAGTTTGTTCATGCTTCCATCCTGGTTAGCTGCTTATATTTACTTTTGTTTTCAAAGACATTGCCCAAATACAACACCATCCACGAAGAATGTAACTTAGTTACTACCAAAGATGTTTTCTTTTTTTTTCTGGAAGCTGTGCTATTGTTTTTAACAATTTGCATTAATTCCAGTTCTCAGTGATTCTTCAAAACTCATTTTAAATGAATTAGTTAATATGTACACAAAGCCCTTAAGTATATTATAATTACAAGCAGGTAGATTGGTGGATCTGGCTATATCCTCATTGTTTTATTTACTATTGTTTTATACTGTTTAGAAAATATTATTTTTTAAGTGTTTATTCACTAATATGTTTGCTTGTAAGTATAGGTAAATGTTTAACCATTTATTATAATTGACATGATTCTTTTTATAAAATCATATTGAATAGGTCCAAAATAAATAATTCAGTGAATCTCAGTTGCTGTAACTGTTCTATTCAGCTTTATATTGGGACCTACATGAGTTTTATCTCATGAACATGATTAAAATGGCCTCAGGTAATCACAACAATGGAAATTTCAGACATTAGAATGATTACATGCATACACACACACACACATCTTTTAAAGGTAAACTAAATCTATAATGTAGTTTAAATTGTGAGCTGGAGTAGAGAATATATCTTGTACTTTACTGTGTGATTAGAGGGCCTAATGTACGCCTGTGAACAGAGTACATACTCAGTACTTGGATGAATGAGTAAAAGGACCTGTGGTCATCAGTATTGCATATAGACACTGAAGCCAGTTGCTTACACACATATTCTAGCTCCATTGCTCCACAACTGTGTGATGTTAAGCAAATGATATGCATTCTCTGAATCCCAGTTTCTCAGTCATTAACTGTGGATAATCAATATATTCACCTCAAAAATTTTTCTTGAGCATTAAATGAATTAATAATACCCTACAGATAATAAGCATTCAGTTAGTATTAGCTATTACTGTTTGGTACAGTTACACTAAAATGGAGCCTTGTCTTTAATATTTTGTATGTATATATGCTTTTTTTTATTTCATAGAATTTAAAAAAATTTTTTTAATTTTATATCTGGGTATAACCGATTAACAATGTTGTGATAGTTTTGGGTGAACAACAAAGGGACTCAGCTATACAAATGCTTCATATGTAGATATTTTCTAAAACTATTACCCAAACAAGATCTGCACAGAATAATTGTTCAGAGAGGTTCTTGCTGCTGTATCGGTTCAGATCAATTCAGTAGCTCAGTCATGTCTGACTCTTTGCCACCCCATGGACTGCAGCACGCCAGGCCTCCCTGTCCATCACCAACTCCCAGTGTTTACTCAAACTCAAGTTTATTGAGTCAGTAAAGCCATCCAACCACCTCATCCTCTGTCGTCCCCCTTTTCTCCCACCTTCTCTCAATCTTTCCTAGCATCAGGGTCCTTTCAAATGAGTCAGTTCTTTGCATCAAGTGGCCAAACTATTGGAGTTTCAGCTTCAACATCAATCCTTCCAATGAATATTCAGGACTGATTTCCTTTAGGATGGACTGGTTGGATCTCCTTACAGTCCAAGGGACTCTCAAGAGTCTTCTCCAACACCACAGTTCAAATGCATCAATTCTTCAGCGCTCAGCTATCTTCACAGTCCAACTCTCACGTCCATACAGGTCTACAGGAAAAACCATAGCCTTGACTAGATCGATCTTTGCTGACAAAGCAATGTCTCTGCTTTTTAACATGTTGTCTAGATTGGTCATAACTTTCCTTCCAAGGAGCAAGCGTCTTTTAATTTCATGGCTGCAGTCACCATCTGCAGTGATTTTGGAGCCCCCCAAAATAAAGTCTGCCACTGTTTCCACTGTTTTCCCATCTATTTCCCATGAAGTGATGGGACCAGATGCCATGATCTTAGTTTTCTGAATGTTGAGCTTTAAACAAACTTTTTCACCCTCCTCTTTCACTTTCATCCAGAGGACCTTTAGTTCTGCTTCACTTTCTGCCATAAGGGTGGTGTAATCTGCATATCTGAGGTTATTGATATTTCTCTCAGCAATCTTGATTCCAGTTGTGCTTCATCCAGCCCAGCACTTTGCATGATTTATTCTGCATATAAGTTAAATAAACAGGGTGACAATATATAGCCTTGACATACTCCTTTTCCTATTTGGAACCAGTCTGTTGTTCTATGTCAGTTCTAACTGTTGCTTCCTGACCTGCATACAGATTTCTCAAGAGGTAGGTCAGGTGGTCTGATATTCCCACCTTTTAAAGAATATTCCACAGTTTATTGTGACCCACATAGTCAAAGGCTTTGGCATAGTCAATCAAGCAGAAGTAGATGCTTTTCTGGAACTCTCTTGCTTTTTCTATGATCCAGTAGATGTTGGCAATTTGATCTCTGGTTCCTCTGCCTTTTCTAAAAGCATTTTGAATACCTGGAAGTTCACGGTTCATGTACTGTAGAAGCCTGGCTTGGAGAATCTTGAGCATTACTTTGCTAGTGTGTGAGATGAGTGCAATTGTGCAGTAGTTTGAGCATTCTTTGGCATTGCCTTTCTTTGGAATTGGAATGAAAACTGACCTTTTCCAGTCCTGTGGCCACTGCTGAGTTTTCCAAATTTGCTGGCAGATTGAGTGCAGCACTTTCACAGCATCATCTTTCAGGATTTGAAACAGCTCAACTGGAATTCCATCACCTCCACTAGCTTTGTTCGTAGTGATGCTTTCTAAGGCCCACTTGACTTCACATTCCAAGATGTCTGGCTCTAGATTAGTGATCACATCATCATGATTATCTGGGTCATGAAGATCTTTTTTGTACAGTTCTTCTGTGTATTCTTGCCACCTCTTCTTAATATCTTCTGCTTNATGCTTCCTAAGGCCCACTTGACTTCACATTCCAGGATGTCTGGCTCTAGGTGAGTGATCACACCATCATGATTATCTGGGTCATTAAGATATTTTTTGTATAGTTCTTCTGTGTATTCTTGCCACCTCTTCTTAATATCTTCTGCTTCTGTTAGGTCCCTACCATTTCTGTCCTTCATGGAGTCTATCTTTGCGTGAAACGTTTCCTTGGTATCTCTAATTTTCTTGAAGAGATCTCTAATCTTTCCCACTCTATTATTTTCCTCTATTTTTTTGCACTGATCACTGAGGAAGGCTTTCTTATCTCTCCTTGCTAGTCTTTGCAACTCTGCATTCAGATGGGTATATCTTTCCTTTTCTCTTTTGCTTTTCACTTCTCTTCTTTTCACAGCTATTTTTAAGGCCTCCTCAGACAGCCATTTTGATTTTTTGCAATTCTTTTTCGTGGGAATGATCTTGGTCCCTGTCTTCTGTACAATGTCATGAACCTCGTTCATAGTTCTTCAGGCACTCTATCAGATCTAGTCCCTTAAATGGGTTAAATAAATGTTAAATGGGTTAAATGAATGTTAAAGCCTAGTTTAGCTCCTGACACATGGTAGACATCAAGAATACTAGTTTTTCTCCTCCCTTTTTCTCCCCTGACTTACCATGTCCTTGACCTCATATTTCTTTCTGACCACTACTATTCTTATGACTGTATTATAAATAAATTTTTGGCATTGCTAATCCCACAGCTTTGATCTCCAGACATCTATTATTCTCTGGGTCTTTTATGTTCATTTACGAGAAAACCTTGATTCTATAATCAGGTAAATCAGAATTTAAACCTTGGTGTTACCACTTGATCTCCTCAGGCTTTATACACTCATCTGCAAAAAGGTCTTTACTTTACAGAGTTGTTGAAAGGATTAGAGCAGTTATATGCTCTGTTCCCATTATAATGCCTGGCACACAGTAAAATATCAAAATATATTACTCTAGTTCCTTCTCTCCTTGAACTGCTGCTGCTGCTGCTGCTGCTAAGTCGCTTCAGTCGTGTCCAACTCTGTGCGATCCCATAGACGGAAGCCCATCAGGCTCCCCTGCCCCTGGGATTCTCCAGGCAGGAACACTGGAGTGGGTTGCCATTTCCTTCTCCAATGCATGAAAGTGAAAATTGAAAGGGAAGTTGCTCAGTTGTGTCCGACTCAG